>JAJMBT010000036.1:0-143586 GCA_030565385.1 Kodamaea neixiangensis
TCAAAAGGACGGGGTGCCTGGCAAATGGATTCAGATGAGGAAGTCATATATGGGATGATCCAAGAGGAGTAAGGGCAGTTAGTAAGTAATAGTAATAACGGAGCTATCCGATCACTGCAGAGCACAAACTGTAAGTGGCATACAGCCGGCGAGTGCATTGGGATCGCAGAACAGATCTTGGTACGATTTTATTAATTGCATTTGATAATTGAGATCTAGTAATGGGAGAGTAGAGATTTGGAAAAAAACGCAGAGAAAGTGTAAGAAGAGAGAACGTAGACAGTCGGCATTCAGCTTCTATAAGACTGAAGTATCAGTACAGTCTCTAGACCGGCTAGTCTTGCTAAGACACTAGAAGATCGACGAGCTGCAAGCACAAAACGTACCACGCAAACAGCAACGCGAAACAATAGGAAAGAGGTAATTATTGCTGCTTATGGAGGACAAACCTGTTTGTGGAGACTGGCACGCACCCCCAAGTGCGATTGCTATTCATATGCATACAAAAGGCCGCAAGCTATGAGCATGGTATTGTGTAGCTTGGCCCACTAGTGTGATCGACCGAGTGGAGCGAAGAGATGGAGGTATCGGTGGGGAAGGTTGTTCTATTGTTGGGAGCACAGGCTCGTGGGAGCTATTGTTGGCTGCCACAGCAACGAACAATAGAAGGAAACTCGCGTTGGAAGGTCTAGTGTATCCATCTTTGCATGACAATGGTGACGGATTTTGTTTCGGCAGATCATGATGTGAACGTTACGTTACGAGGGATGTGGATGGGTTTGGAGGCTTATTCCTTTTGGATTCGAATGTGAATGTGAATGAATGTGGTTTTAATGCGGCTTAGTGTAGAGTATGTAATAGTATTAGTATTAGTAGCGTTAATGATGCTGTAAGTGTTCTTTGGTTAAACGTACAAGATTATCAAATAGTGGGATTAGCGGATCATGGTTAGCATTTATTGGATAGTTGTAGTTATACACGGGCTCTACATGTCAACTGATTGTGTACGTTTTTATCATTGACATGGATATCTTCAAGCTGGTACTTCAAGAATACGCGTGATAAATCCGGACGTGGATTTATCAGGGACAGAATCAAGAGGTATGAACAGCATGTGCTGACTTGTCAGCCAAGTACCCACGGCCTCAGTAGTCTTGTGGCCAAATCTGTGATAATAATGGGTGCAGTTTATGCTCTTACGAAGAGCCGCAAAGCTGGAGGAACCACTGGTTTATGCAGTGTGTTTTGGGGCGTAGGTTAAATTTGCAGTCGCCACGAACGAGCAACGAGCGAGTGAAGCAAACGTGTGGGGTCGCGCACTGTATGAGCGAGCGGAGTGAGCGAATGTAACAGCTGTGCAGTAATTGCAGTAGACTTTTCGTGGTGGTGGTGTGATGGTACCTTCCCTCTTTTCTTGGATCGTGATTCCAGTGTGATGGATATTTTAATGAGAGCAGTGTAATTATATGTGTCTATGGATACATAAACGATATTCTGCTTCGGTATTGCTGTTACATTGGTTCAGTACGGTATGCTCTCCCATGTTCTCTCGTATTTTCTTAATTTTGGCTCGGTGTAGGTGCTTGGTGTAGGATATGGTCCTTTGTACGTGGACAGCGTATGTAATATTCTCGTCAGGTATGAATGAGCCGAGCAAGTTTACTTCTGTCCTAGCTTGTTCAGTCTTCAGTCCTTTCACTCGCTCTGCTCGTTCATTTATACCTTGTTTCCTTTATCATTACATATCATATTCAATATACCCTCTATAAACCCTATCTTAATACAAACCTACTTCTTCTCCGGTGTTCCAGACACTCCAGAGCCCCATGGTCCTCCCAGACTTCCCTCTCTTGGAGAGTTGGTACTTGGTGGCCCCGGCACTGGAGGTGCAGGGCCATTAGCTGGATGTGCAATAGGCGGGATTGGTGGCCATTGCACACCCTTAGGGCGTGGATACCCATAGTACATATATCCTGGAGGGGTTCCATGCTGGATAGGAGACGTTTGAGGCAACACTTGGATAGCCATGTGTTCTGGTTGTGGTTGCAAAGCCCCTGCCATTTGTTGAGGCTGTGGATTGGCATGATAAAGCTGCTGTGGTTGCGGCTGAGGTTGCGGTTGAGGAGCCTGGGGCTGAGGTTGTTGTGCCATAAATGTCTGGGGCTGTTTCTGCTGAGGCTGGTATCCGTACCAATAGTTCCCCAGAGTGTAGTCGTAATGCAGAGCACCGTAAGCACCTTCGTAGTGAGCGCCCTGCTCGTCGTTCGAGTACTGGTTGTGCTGGAAGTCGGCCTTGGACTTGCGGTGGCCGTGCTTCTTGGTGACAATATGTGTGTTCAAGTGGTTCAAAGACCCGTAGCTCTTGGAACACCCGGGGTACAGGCAGTTGTACTTTCTGACAATCTGGTTGTACCTTCTGCGGAAGCGGCGTCCGCGTTTGTTCTCGTGGAGTGGGTCCAAGTCCTGTGCTGAGTGTGGTTGGTGGGATATAGGAACGTACATGGGCACGCCAGACACGGCACCAGGGTACTGGTATCCTGGTGGGTACATGGGGACTGAGTAGCCGTAGGGAAGTGGCATATGCTGGGGTTGGCCAGTGAGCGGTTGCGGCGGTTGCTGCGGTTGCGGCTGGCCTGTGAGCGGTTGTGGTTGTTGATGTTGCGGTTGAAGTTGTTGATGGTGGGGTTGGTATGGATATGTATGGGGAGCTGGTGGCGCTGGTACGGTGGCAGCAGCGATTGACGGTTCAGATGGGTGGGTGGGATGTGCTGGAGGTGCTTGGCTAAGCACATGCACTGGTGCTTGGGCACCTGGTGCTAACGTGGCAGGCGCATGTACCCTATCATACGGATGGAACCTAGGCAGACGATCTTTGCCAGCCCCACCCTCACGATCAACCGAGGATTCTGAACGTACACTTACCACCTCTTCATCGCGACCTTTTGCACGCTTGGACTCGTCAACATCGCCACCACTCACACCACCTTTGTCATCAGCTTCGTTCAACATCAGGCCAATCAGTAAACTCTTGTTCTTAGGCAGGATGGACCGCGACAGCAGCAGCACCGACCGGCGGATGGGGCCACCACCAGGGCCACCCACATTGAGCCCCCTCGGCTCGTCCTTTCGCGTGCCCCCCAGAGGTCTCTCTGGATTGCTGGACATCGCTCTATACTTGTCTATTTGAATCACGGTGACTGGGTATTAATACTGCGGCCGAATAGAGATTCTCTGTCTCTACGATTCTCAAACCCACTTTGGCTGTTTTTCACCTCACTTTCAAGACAATCCACCCTATATATATTCCACCAGCTCGCTGCTGTCGTTGTTGAAATTACTACTAAATTAGATACTGTAAAGCACATACTAAAATCACTAAAAAGAACAAAAAAAAAAAAGGCTGCATAATATGGGTGGGTTTAAAAATAAGCATGTAAAATTGGGATATTTTTTGTGGGTGCAGATTTGTGTTTTGTTTTATTTTGTATGTGCTGCGGGTAAACCAAAAAATACTGCGGAAGTTGCAAATGCAAAAATTGGCGTGGACGGCCAAAGGGCAAGCGCTGAGAGCGCTGTTCTGACGGTATTCTGGAGGTGCTTATCGTGGGAAGTAGATATCTAGGTGGAGGACGCGGCTAGCCTTACCCCCGGAAGGTCATGGCCACTTCAATACATACCCCCTTTGTACACTCTATAGTGAAACTAGCCCCCCGACACAAATCTCAATGGACGAAAATGTAACAAAGCCAGTCACGGGCCAGAATTCACCAAGACATTTGGAATCTGCGGTAGCCGGAGCCTAAGAGGTGATAGCGGGAACTGCCGCCTCTGGTGGGGGCCATGTCTCACTCTCGCCTTCCCCTAACTCCAGCGACACTTGTATACTTCTGATGCATGTTCATCTCTGGTACATAATCACCACAACCAGCTTGCACAGAGAACCTATCTGCTAAGAAAAGCTTGCGCAGGCTCCGCCAGGTGCGTCCCAGAAGAGTTCTTTTTATGGAACACTTCCTTGCCAGGTGCAGAAAATAGAACGTTACCCTTGACGTGATTGTATGACGGTGGTTGCGAATATGCAAAGTTCTCATTGGATCTGTTCTGGTAGCGCCGTGGTGTTGTTGGGAGGTAGAGGTTGGGGGAGACGGAGAAGATCCGTGTGCGTACCTTTGGGATTGGCACCCTGGTGAGGTTGGATTGTGCGATTTCCGTCAATGGAGGTCGAGATTGGCACCCCAGCACCCCGTGGATGGTGGATGGATGGCGGAGGTAAGCTGGGGTGTGATTCACACGCTGAAACTGTAACACTGTGCACGTAGTGTGCGCTGTGTGCTGTGCTGTTACGCAGTACTGGTGACTTGCTGAGTATATTTACACCACTCCATTTGCATGCAGTTGAAGTGCTCAGATATCGGCGAGCAGTCACCAATCTCCTTTTGGAAGTAGCCCGTTTAAGGTTTAGCCGATTCTATTTAACCAGTTTCTTTTACTGTGCAAACCCTTAAGACTGTTTCATCGGAGTGCAGGCCAGTTATGTGCTCTGGGCACGCCGCACAGGAAGCAAGATGGCAAGGCTGGTGGCAGAGACGGGGTCTGTGCGTTCCATGGGTGAAGGTGTCTTGTGGAGGGCCCGGAGGGGACGTAGGGAGCCGGTACAAACTAATTAATCTTCGCTATTGTCTCGCCAACCGTTAAAGTTTCCGTGTACCAAGGGTTATGCACGACTCCGACTGCAAATGCTTGTGTTTACGATCCTTTTGCACTTCCTGCCTGCGGGCCCGGTCATCAGAACGCTCCACGGCACCTTGCTGCTCGAAAAATACATCTAATGTCTGGCTGCGCCTGGGCTTCGTGAGCTCTCCCAGTCATAACTCTGGGTACATTAGTTGGACTAAACCCAGAGACGTGCGAGTGGCCGCTAAAACTGACGGGGTGCTGGCTTTTGCAAAGTTCCAGAGGCTTGGTGGAACCAGGTGCCCAACGGGTGCGCCCGTTGGGCACCTAGCCCAGACCCTAGAGTTGGGTGGAGAGGGGGGCTTACCACACCCTGAAGAACGCCTTCTGTACCGCAAAATCATCCCCTTTCCTGAATCGAATCATGCGGGACGCACCTGCGTGTTCCCCAGCTATTTATCTTCGATAAGGTAGATATGTAACATGACTTCACATTACTTTTGATCCAATCATCTATACTACATCTACTTACATCTACTGGGTTCAGTTTACATTTGAACCACAACTATATTGCATCTACATGGCATCAATGATATTTCCGTTTCATCTCATCCTCCCATCTCATGACGTACGCCCACAAGCGTGGTTTTTGTGGGTTGCAGCTTACGAATGTATTTTAGCATTTTTAGTGATGTAAGCTGTCTGAGCAGCGCTGGGAATCTGCCCGACCCGGACACACTGCTCTCAAGTGCCTAGTATCATTAGGATTCGGTAATTGACCAGTAGGAAACACGTAATTGAAATCACATTCCCCGACACCTTAACTCCAGAAGGAAGAGTATAGGTAAGAATTCAATGAACAAGAATAAGAGTCAAGAAAACATAGTGGTAGAATGCAACCTGTGAACAACATTAAAAGTGCTATATCAATGTACACATCTTTTTAGATTAGTTTGCACATACAGCAACTAAACAAACCATAGTTCCCAACGTTTACTCCACATCTCTAACTCTAGCTCATCTCGTATCCTTCGCCAACCCCTCCACCTCGCTCCATCCCTCCCGCGCCTGTCCCATGACTAAGATCCCAAATAGGAAATCGAAATTTCACTGCTGCGTTTACACAGACCCACAGCATGGAATCAATTGCCCAAAACACACACCTCATCTCGACTGCAACCCATGTGACGAATCCATCGGGTGGCTCGCAAGCACTCGTCTCGCAGCTAATTAAACACACGGCCTCTGCAGTCGTTTATTTTGCAGCACCCACAATGCACTTTGGGGCTCCGATGCAATCTCCCAGATCAGACGGGATAACGCACACGTTACGTGTCGGGGAATCGACGTTGCATCTCCACGCCCAGCATGCAAATACAATTACTTTGGCCCTCCTGCTGCTCTTATTTTCCTCTTCAAAACCCTGCCTTGGTTTGTTCGCAAAGGCCGATGACGTAGCTGGTTATGAGTCCCGCGGCCGAATACGAGATTTATCGACACAATCATTTTAACTTCCAAACAACCTAACGAGTCTAAACTCGCAGGTCAGTGGCTAGCTAAAGCCCACAAGTGCAAATGTGGCTGCAGCTACTTGAAGACACACACGCTGCACCGCAATCCTATCCCACACTCAGCTCATAACCAGCAATCGCTCACAGCATCACTACATTCCCCAGCCAACACCCCAGACTCACAACACCTTTGACGAAGAATCTCACCTGTTGCATCAAAAAATATATCAAAGTGTATGGAAAGAACAAGAGAAGACTCACGGGCTCCAGGCACCTCTTCCAAATACCATTCTGGAACCCAACGTTGGTATTTTTGCTGACACAGCGAATATCCATGGCCAACTCCGGTCTGCACCCTACACCCTACAAATCCTACCATTCCGTGCATGTTCTGACGACCAATGCAACATACGAACAGTGCTCACAGCACTTGGCAGCTCCGAAGATCAGCCCAGTCCTTCACTTTAGCTTCGCCTGAACCCCATCACTGCTGGGTCTCCGCCCAAATTCTCTCCAAAATTCTCCTCCCAGAATCTCCTCCCTCCTGTCCCCCCACACAACTGCCACCCCAGAACTTATACAGGGGTACCCTGTCCCAAAGCTTTAGGGAAACCTTAGGAGAGTTGCTCCAAAAGCTTTATCCACCATAGGGCAATCGTCAAATCTGCCTTATTTTGTAGCCCGTCTATTGCTGCTGCTTTCAAGTATATCCACATTTTAGAGTGTTTAAGAGACCTGGGGTAAAGGCCGTTCCGCTGCCGGAAGACAGGGTAAAGGGCGAAAACAAGAGCTTGCCTGACCTGATTGTACGCAATCTCCAATGTAACATTAACTTTTTTGGTTCCATAGTTTGTGTGAAACAAGCCTGGCTTGCTGATCTGCTCCACATGCAAAGATCATCCTTTGCTCCACTAAATGTCTGCGTCTTCTTCCTAGGGCTCATACTCGGTTGTTTTGACTTCAAATTAGACTATAAACTTTTGGTTTGGCTAGTGTCGACGTCAGATGCTGGTGCGGTCAGCTGATCAAAGAGCCTTGCAATCGTTCTACTTCGATTGCACCTTTCAATTGCAACCAATTGCTAAATTCATGAAACGAAAGTGAAGCCCTGATGATTACGCATCGCTATACGTGTTACCAACCATCAAAATAAGTTTTGTGCATAATTCAATCCACCTCTCGCCTACGAAGCTTCCGGCTCATTATGTTGTGCATCGAAGAATAGTCTGTCTATTGTACTGATTTTAAGTTTGTCTATTGTGAATGCCTAAGGATAGTCTATTTCAACCCTATTTGGAGCCTAATTTAGCGATTCATCACCCAGTATTAAGAGGCCTGGCATAATCTGTACATAATCGTGACTCGAACTCAAACAAGTGAAGGGCGTTATGCCACTTTTGTTCATCTTAACTACGAGATTGCCTATCCTTTGAACGCACGCAGATTGCACAAACCATACTGATCAGTGCCCACACTACTAAAATTCATCAACCGTACTGGCCCTCAGCCCCCCTGGTCGATCAAACAAGGCATTACTCCCGTACCACGACTACAATTCCGACTGAAATGTGAAAAGCATGTTCGCTTAAACAAAAAGTCTCGAGAATATTTGGTTGTGGCCACTGACTGATGAAGACGCATGTGTGCATGTAGGTTGCACGGCAAGCCACAGGGAATGTTGAGAGCATTTTCGCATTCCAGCTTGTTTGTACACTAAAGCTTGAACCCTCGAGGCGTGGCAACAATAGCTCAGATTATCAACTAAAGCCTTGTTAAGACAAGCTTAATTGCAAACAATCAAGGTGCCCTCTACGCCCAATCGTGCAAGATGACTCAAACCCACAGATCATTTCTCGGATATTGTTCTATTATCACAATAGATCTGCTCAACCAACAACAATAGACTTTAAGATTTGGGGGCCAAAAGGTTATTTCCCTCCTCCTGCTAATTACACCTCAACTTGGCTAATTGATACAATTACACTTTAAGCTTTAATACTGCTTTCAATTGCGAGGCCTCGAGAAGCAAGTCAAAGCTTTTGTGCATAAAATACTGTAAGAGATGGATGGTATTTGGATAAGGCAACTTATTTTTGGGATCGTACATTAGTTCTGTCAATGCCGTTGGTGGAAGATTGACCATGCAAGTTCGACATTTGATTTCGCTTTCATAGGGCTGCTCCTCCAGGAACCTCTACAAAGCATAGACGAATTGAAATCAGGACACCAACACACGGTAGTCAACCACTGTGAAACATTGGTGCGATTCGTCGTTGCTATCATCTGACCCTCACTTCTCCGGTATTGTATGATTTGTATCGTCTTATTGTTCAGATTTCGTCTTTTCTGAAACACAATTATGCTACTCAGCACCCCAAAAATCAATCCTCGCCGATTTTGTGGGTCTACCCTTAAGCTCAGACTTCACAGGTCTGGAATTCTTGAGTCTTGCAATCACCATTCTCGGTTAGACTAGCAGGATAGTGTGTCCCAATTATAGATATGTTAGAGAAATACAAACATGTAGAGTCTATTTTTACCTTTGGCTATCATGGCTAATTCTCTTACAAACTTGAGGAAGCTTATCTGTGGTCATGCCATTACAATGCTAATGTGCATCAATAGATGTTTCGGTTGATCCAGTAACCTGTCCGGTCCATCTAACTCCTTAACTCACATATTATCTGTTCTATTCAGAAATCTGAATTCCTGTGTGAGCTGGATATCATGTCATGGAGTTTTAGTCATTTTATTGAGCAGCTCAGAATTGAGAGTACACTCATCAACCCAACTTCTCAAAAACAAACCCAAGGTAGAACGCCGTGGCCTCTTTCTCGGGCCCCTCTAACCCATACTTGCCGTCACTTCTCTTCAATCCTTCTATCAAATTCTTGTTCAATCTCCCAAAATACTTGGGAATCTCCTTGTTGTATATGTCAACAAAGTTCTCCTTGTACTTCAATACCAACCCAAACTGTTCGCACTTGGCACGGAGCGTTTCGAACGGCACCACATACTCCGGAACGTCATCAATGGCATCCTTCAAGTTGTACACGTACCTGTTACCGTACGGTGGTCTGAACACACCATCACTCGGAGGGTCCTTATCAAACGTCACCGAGTACAACTCGTTTCCAAACCGGATTTTCCCATCCTCAGGTTTGTACTCGTTGTTGACAATCTTCTTGCGAATAAAGTCGCTCAGAGGTATCGTTCCCACGAACCTGCCACCGGGACGCAACAGCTTCGTTACGTTCGTGAGCAACGCATCAACCTTCTCCTCGCTCTCAAACGCATAGTGCAACGCAAACTGGATCAGCACGCAGTCGACAGGGAACACGTTGTCAATGATCCCTGGGAAGTTGGGGTCCAAGATCTCCGGCACAGCGTCCGAAAAACAGTCACCGGTCGCAAAGCACGCTTCAAAGTGGTACTTGCGAGATTGGTTGCGTGCTGGTCCACCTTTTGGGATGAACCGTGCCTTGTTCTGGTAGTACCTCGAGAATGCCTCCTTGACAGACGCATCGGAAATGTCGATCCCAATATACTGGTCGACTCCTACAAACTCACACTTGTTCAAGTCTCCTCCCTTCCCGCAGCACAAGTCTAAGAGAACAACTCCTCCTTCGGTGTCCGTTGGCTTCGCAAAACTTCCGAGTAATATGTACTTTATCACGTTGTTGAAGGTACGTAACTTGTAGATTGGTGATGCTGTACGTGGACCCTGTACCTTGGACTGATGTGCACGCTGGTTATAGTGCGTCCTCACAATGCTGTTGAGATCCTTGTTTTCACGGTTGTGTATTTTACTCTGGAATGTCTGGTATTGTCTTACCTGTCTGTTCAGCAGAGCCATGTTTGCTGATGGGTTAGCCACTGCTAAGTTTGTGTATGGCGTTGCTTCTGCTTCTGTTTTACGTGTTTCGATCCGCTGGTACTTGGTACGTGGATCGTTTTCTTCTTCTTCATGTGTTCTTTTGGCACGCGTGTCTGCCATTGCGTATTTTGAGTACCGCGATTCAGTCGAACGTGCTGCTGCAGCTGATGAGTTGGGTACAACAACCCGTTTCTGGCCGTATTTGTCGTACTTGTTGTCATTCTTCATCCACGCAGGCATATCGTTATTCTCAGCACTGTACACTGACGATGTCAGGGGTTTGGTGCGTGCATCAACTGCACTGGCGTCTCTACGGGAAAATGCATTGGGCAAGTTCTCAGAAACACGACTCAAATTCTCGCTCGACAGCGATTGTTTCGAGGAGCCAGCACCAGCAGTCTCATTATCCTTGATTTCATTCTTGGAGGGTACATCAGACAGTGTATCCACAGATGGATGACTCCCTGCAATCACCTCAACCCGTGTGTCAGCTTCATTGTCGGACATGGCGATGATTTAAAATTTGGTTGTGAAAATTAAAAAGTTCAAGACACTTCTCCACGTTTCGATAGTCTGTGAGGTTAATTTGATGAAGAGTTGTGTGGTGTCGGTAGGATAGCGTTGTGTAGAGTGTTTGTGTGTGATTTTGTTATAGTTCAGAAGTAAAGACTTTCTAGCAACTTGGTACCTTCTCTGTGAATAGCTCATGGAGATTAACTAGTATGGGAATGAGAGGATGAACGATTTAAACTTGAGAAGACGTTGAATAATAGAGGGGCTTATTCTCATAGAGAGCAGTGGTATAAAACATTCACTGTGTCATGTAGACGTTCACTTTTATGTAGTAAGCAAGGAGATTTGAAATTGTTTTAACAGTTGTGATATACAGAGAAGAATACTTGCATTTTCTGACATCAAACCGAGTTAAAGCTACTAAATAGACAATCTTTTACTTTCTCTATTTATGTAATTCAACGTTGTGGCCAATGAAACTGATATGAAACTTAACTGAAACTGTTGCAACCGATTGCAAAATCCTAAATTTATCAATTTTTGTACAATAATTTATAAAATCTACACCAAACTTTTCATATTGTAATTGGTTTTTGATCAAGGAAGAGATTTAGATTTTGAGCAAGAGTACAAAGAGAAACGTCGAGAGAGTATACTAAAATACGTAATCACATTTTCTAATAAAGTTGAAATACAGATGCAGTTCTACCAAGTGTAGATACTCCACAACTCTGGTGATTCTACGATCTATGCAGCTGTTCAAAACCGTATTACAAGAACATTGTAAGACTCAAAACTTCAGCAGACCTTTACCCCAAATTTCACCAACTTTCTCAACTAGAGGCTCCAACGTTTTTTTGTCGGTAGGTACATAATGTCCACCATTATGGATAACCTCCAAAGAATCGCTTGCATAAAAGCTCCTCAAGTATTTAGTTCTAATTGGTGGTACAACCCCATCTTCTGTCCCATAAACAAATATCATTTGGGTCTTCAGATCCTTGGGAGGCACAAAGTATCTAGCGTATGTCGCATTAAGTGAAACCAACTTTTTGTACTCCTCTATATCTTCGACCTCCTGGTGTACGTTATGGCTTTCTGGCCAGTCCATACTTCCTGTGGTCAAGGCAAACCCAGAGACAATTATTGACAACTCGAAATTAGGATGCGAGGGAACTAATTGCGATACACTGTTAGTGATTGCTGTTGCAATTGCTCCACCCTGCGAAAAGCCAATAATCCCGTCATATGGCCCGTTTTCTTCAATGTACTGAGCTAAGAACATCAACGAGTCGTGGAAACCCAATGCCTGGCCTCTGGTAAGGCGAAACCAGCACCGGTTGTTGTTCTTCTGGACAATCAGGGCCCAGCGACGTTTCAGGTCTTCTTCATCTAACCCCACATTATATCCCGTTTCTTTCAATGACTCAATAATCTGGACTGGGTTCAAGTACTCTATTGTGCAATAGTCACTAAGGAGAAGACGAAGCTCCGACGTCCTCTCATAGAGAGTCCGTGCTCCTTGCATGTATCCTGGTAAGCACAACACTCTCTTCATTGCACATGCAAATACATTCTTTTTTTTAATTCGTACCGAATAAATCCGGGACTTCGTAGTGTTGAAGTCTCCACTTTAATAAAATCCATCTGAACTTCACAACAGTAGACAGGATTGTTCTTCTCTTTAAGTAATTGATTTCTTCAATCTTCCAGTTATCTTGCAAAGTTGCAGCCAGTCTCAAAAATTTCACTGATTTTTCTTCCTTGTATTCATTGAAAAATTTACTTGCGAAGAGACGAGACTTGAAGATGAATATTGACACTGTATTTGCACTGATCCAGCAAGAGATTAGCCAAGAGTAAGTACAATCCCGTTATAAATCTGATGTATTGCTAACAACATTTAGAACTGGCAATAAGAACCTTTTGAGTGACCTTGAGCAGGCTTTCATTACAGCTTTGGCTCCGTTCAAGTCAGAATATGCCAAAGCCAACTTTCTACAACCAATTGACTTAACCAGCCAGTTCTTCACTCCAGAAGACTTTCCAGAGGGCAAACTCAGCAAAGAAGGGTCTGTTGAACTGGATAAATTGGTCAACAACATAGAACAGTTGCGTTCCCTTTATATTGACTTTGGTAACCGCTTGGACGTAATTGAATGTAAGAGAATTCAAAAAGACCGTCTTTACCACAGGATAAATGAGGAGATTATATACTTGATCTTGATAAACAGGTACTTTAAAGTGGTGGCCCACACTTTTGAGAAGCTGGAGGTTATTGAGTTACACATGACTAGCAATGAGAACAACGTAGGTTTGATTATGACCCCTGCTGAGATCGGCACTCTCTTGGAAACCCAGTCACTAGAGTACAGCGACTATCTCTTAGCATTGTTGAGATTAACAGACGCTATTGTTGACTTTACCACCAATGCAATCATCAAAATATCTATTTCGGCAGACGGATCTTCAGAATTGATTAAAAGACAGTACACATTGAGTATTATAAACCTGAAATTGATAACGAAGTTGGAGAGCGGTTTCAAGTTGTTGGACTTGAAGAATGATAATATAAGAAGGAAATATGATGGCTTAAAGTATAACTTGAAGAAGATCAATAGTATTGTTTACGATTTGTCATTACGAAAGTTAATCACTGCTGATGGAGAACTTTTATAATGTGAAGCACCTTTCACTATCAATTCGATTCCAACCTTAATCAACTCATTAATATTTGACTACTTAAAAATAGACCATTCTGTATTACATTTTCTGCCTCTTTTCTGCTTCATCTTCTAGAGTTTCAAGAGGCCTCTTGCGTATCTCTTCCAGGTCTTCCTTTTCTGTACCCTTAGGCTCCTCAATGCTATTGGCCGTCGCATATCCCTGACTATCACTAGAGTTAGGGTCTTCGGTCTGTGACCACACAACCTCGATCACTGGTTCCTCCTTTTTCTCCTCGGCATCGTCAGTTAAAACAACAGTCTCAGCTGGATTTTCCTCTCCTTCAATGGTTTCATACTCGGCGATTGGTGCTTCTTTCTTTTCTTGGGGTACTTCAGCTTCAGGGTTGGATTTCTCATCTTGCAACTCTACTTGTGTAGAATCCATAAGCTCACTACTTGCGTCTTCCTTGACCTTTTCTGTTGAGTCCTCTTTTGGTGCCGCTTCTGTTGAGTTTTCCTTCTCGACTTGCCCATTTTGAGTAACCCCATTCTGCACCTCTTCGGTTTCACTCTTGCCTTCAGAAGTTTTCTCCTTCATTCTCACGAATTTATTGCAAATGTTAGGGTTCTCAGAAAGAATACCCTCCAATGCAGTTTTCAGTGTCAGCAAGATATCCAAGACGAATGGGAAGATATCACGTTTCGCAATTTTCTTCACCTTACCAACCGTACTACTCCCTGGTGAATCACTAACGCCAGTAATTGCTGTACCCAATTTGAGAATGTCAGGTGAATAATGTAAGTAAATCCGCAAGAATGTGCATACTAAAGTATCATCAATTAACGAGGTTGGACCAAACCCATTGTTTGCTTTCTTGATATCATTCAAGTAGTACAAGAAACTGAAATAAATCTCCAACTCTTTTGGAATCCCATCCTTCTTCAAGTTTTCAAGGATTCGTTGAAATTCGGTGGTGAACAACTGGTAAGGAATAACTTGGATGAACTTTTCTGTAAATTTGAAGTTGTATTCTCCACTAGGTGTTGTGATATTTCCTCCACCAGTTGTGTTGGTTGCTTCATTGTTGACACCATTAGCTACATCATCATCAAAGCCCAACAGAAGTCTAATAATCATACAGATGGACGAGCAAATATTCTCCCACACATTGTACAAGTTGATCATAATGGAATTCGATCTCTTCAACTTTGGAAGCATCAGAATCAAGCTGATCAAATCGAGCTTTTTGGTAAGCAATTCGATAAAAAACTTACAGTACTGGTAAGTGTAGAAGAAGTGCTTTCCAGGTCTTTCATGTTCAGGTTTCCATATCAGAATAAGTGACTTTGAAGTTTGTTTGAGTGAAATGAAATGGTTCATTTCCTCAATAGCTTCATCAATCTCCCCAAACTCATCAAACAAAACCCGCGCCAAACGGTAGCCTGGCTTGTGGTGCCAGTTCTTTTTGTCGTAATCATCCACTGTACGCAAACTATCAATCACAGCACGGTAAAACTCGGGTTTGGTGATAACAGGAGACTTTTCTTTGTACTCCACAACAGGATCAGCCTTCAAAAATTCCAATGCCTCACTGACTGAAAGCATATCACGTTTAACATACTTGTAAACCATCGTACATATAGTATAATGTGGCTCAACTATATGCTCTGTGTTTAAAGAGTGTTGCAGTGCAAGGGTCGCTGACTCCTGTAACGTCTCCAAAATCAATTTTGGCAGCTTCTTCAATTTCTTTTGAACTTTGGCCAAATAGTAGTAGTTAACCCAGTTATTAGGCTTGGCCTTGATTGCCAAATGAAGACACTGTTGCATTATTTTACAACATAGTTCCAATGAAACAGGACTCTTGATGGTTGTCACGAAAGCAGAGCCTCCCAGATTTGTCTTTATAAACTTAGGCTGAGGGTGCGCCTCAAATGCATGCATGTTCATCGGCTCCATACAAGCACTGTACATTTCCTTAGAAAAGTGTGACATCAAGTTTCCGATGATTGGTTTGTAGCTCTCATTATTGTTGACCGCATTGATAGCCATCAAGTAGCAAACAAGCGACTTACGTTGCAAATTTGCAGTTGAAATCTTACGCTCCGCAACAGTCAACTTGTCAGCTGTCCAAATCAAGTCATCCTCCACAAGAAACCCGTAAACCAACCCTAGCAAAAGCCAACTTTCCATTCTGTTCGAGCAAAAGATCAAATCGTTTTTGAGAAGCATACTTATATGCTCCAACTCGACAATTCTACTCTGCATATTTTTCCTACGTACCTTGTACGAAGTGAACACAAGCAACCCTTGTAAATAGTACAAGCCATCTTGTACGATGTTCAAATTGTTGTGTTGCGGCTGTTCGAAATCAAGACGCAACAATCCATGAAAGGAGTCCTTTATAAATCTTGGAGTGAGGCGAGTAGTGTCCAAGAAGTAGTCAAATGAGGCAGAGTTACGTGTTAACTCTTCCAGCAGTTCAAACACTGGATCACCAATTACTTCGTAGAACTCCTCTATCAACAGTTTGAGACCGTGCTTCGGAATATTCGTCATTGGGTTCAGCTTGAAGCATATCGGCAAGGCAAATTTAGCCAATTCGCAAGTCACATTGTGGTCCAATTCATGCTTCAACTCTGTCTCGTGGTTCTTTGGAGTGAATGATTGGATCGAAATGTCGTAGTGATAACGACATGAAATAATCTGAGCCACTTCTTCATCCAGCGAAACCTGCAATTGACTGAGCATATCCTGTGCTATTGTCAAGAAACCTGAATGTGAACACAAGCGGCGTAAACCAAGCTGCTCATGGAGGAGAGAAATCAATTCACTAACCTTCTCTTGGCTTGCTGTTGTTTCTCCTTTGTCCTTTTCATGTAAAATTGAAGTGCAATAGAGTAGAAAAACGCAAATTGAACTGACAAGAATGTCCTTAAGTTTTTCAAAAGCAGCTTTGGATCTTGTCTTCACTGATGTTTTGAGCAGCGAAATAATAGAAGCTTCTTCATGGAGCGAAAAGAGGTAGATAAGTTCAATGAAGAATACGAGCATCTCCAATGTTGTTGCCCTGTCGAAATCATCATTCTCATCTGTAATCAAGCTCCAATTGTTTTGGCCAGCGCTGTTTAAGAAGATTGACAAGGAGTCTCCAAAGAATCCAACAATTTTCATTAAGTTGTTCTTACGTTGAGGTTCATCTAGTTCAAGGTACGCCTCTGACATCAAATATCCTTGCACATACTTCAAAAAGTGCTCCAATCCAAACTGCAAACGCAAAAAGTTTTTGGATCCATCATAGTACAGGAACAAAACGCTCCAGAGGCTCAACTTCATGTCTACTGGAGAAGTCTCGAGAAAGCACTGAATAGAACCAATAGCTTCCTTGTCCAACACTATTGCTTTGTCTTTTGGATTCAAATCTGATGTTAGATTGGCTGGTAGTTTAGCAATATTAATTAGAAACGACTCAAGCAATTCAATCGCATCATTATGGTTCTCCAAAGAATCAGTGTATATAATCTTTGAAAACATTGCCATGACTGATGTAGAAGTGAGCTGTGCCTTAATCGAATCAATGTTGATGTCAATCAAGTTTTCGTAGTTGGGCAATGTGATGTTCAAGTGGTCTTCTTCCCCTTTGATATACTCCAACAATTCGTACAATTTGGCCATGATTAGCTCATTATTTTCCAAGTTAGAGTTCTGGTATTTTTCTTTCTGTAGCGCAGACCATTGATAACGGCAATGCACATTAAATAACAATGGATTTGCGTCATCGTTGAGTTGGTAAAACGTTTCCAGGTAGAATGCAGACCATTTCTTTAGTTTATCGTTAATTCGTAACAATTCAATGCTAAGGTTGTTTATCACACTTTTAGTGTGTGATGTCTTTTTTGTTGAGGATTGGAAGATGTTGTTAATTTGTGTCTTCACTGTAATGTACGCGTCCACCAATACCTCTTGAATACTGACTGTCAAGGCCAAGTCATCAAAATTAGCTTCATTGAATTTAAGGGAGTCAAGAATGTGGCCGTCAAATTGTAAGATCCACTCTTTGACATTTTTGTACAATCTGTCAGTCCATTTTGTATCCACCAACAAACAAACCTCTTTATTGTCAAAGTTGTGGAAACCTAAAAGTCTTCTAATGATCTTTAGTTTGACGTCTTTATAGTGCAAATTCTCTAGATTCAAGTCCGTGAGAAATTGACGAATATTGTTGCCCAGCTCAATCAGCAGTAAACTAGGTGTTTTGTCAGAATGTGAGGACTTCCCTTTCTTATTGAAGTTGTTGAGAACTTCAATCAACTTGACCTTCTCAGAATCGGTGCCTTTGGTCAGCATGCTGGATTCATCGTTCAATAGACTTCGTGAATAAGCACTGTTCCAGTTATTGAGCAACAGAATAAAGTCATTAACATACAATAGACCTGAAGGTTCTTCGTCTTTGGGGACAAATACGTCAACAAAGTCATGAAATTGTATCTTCTTCTCTGTTAACTTCTGAAGAAACATATTCAAATTGTCGAAGAATCGAGAAGATTCAACAAAATATTCCTTCTCTAGTTCAACGACAGTAGTTTCCAGCTCGTTTCTGGCGAGTCTTTTGGATGACCTATGCACTGTTTGTTTTGAGGAGTCAGGGTTCAAAGAGTCTGCAAGCTGAAGTTGTGTTGACTGTGTTTGTGTAGTGGGTTCTGGTTTTGCTTCAAGCTCAGCACTTATAATAGGTGTGGTTGCTTCTGTCTCGTTAATTTCCTCTTCCACTTCTTCCTTTTCTGGCTCATTAGGTTCTTCAAGTTCCTCGTCCATTTCCTGATCATCAGACCCTTCAACAGGAAAAGTGAAGTTCACCCTATCTATAGGCTCATCCGACAACAAATAAGGCTCAATATTCTTTAGTTTCTGTTTCAATGTATCCTGAACTTTGTTTGAGTCTTGCACTTTTTTCATTGCTTGGTTTAGTGAGTCCACTACACTGACCCAAGTGATTTCATGGTTTGATGAAGAAACTAAGTCAATCGTTTTGATCCTTTGTGACTTGGCAATTTGTCTTTCGTAGTCTGATTTCACAGATTGAAGAAACGACCATTTCTTGTCGAGCTTCAGTCGAATGTTGGAGAGTTTCTCCAGATACTGTTGGGTCTGCAATACTTGCTTTATGTTTCCATTTATCAATTGGAGCTTTTTGTACACTGATTTGCTGGCTGGTATCAGATCGTCGCTCTCGTACTTTCGGCTTATATTGTACTCAAGGGTCAGTTTCACCAACCTATTCACCCCAAGGTACATGAAGATTTCACACAAGACTTTCAACAAGAACTCATCCCCGTCTTGGTAAAATAATGAGACACAGAGATCGTCAATTAATGTGTAGAAGAGCTGTTGTTTGAACTTGATAACCGATTCTGGTTCATTTGTAGACGAAGACAGATGTGAGTGTTTTCCAGAGGATCCGTTTGTAGAGGGGGAGTCTGAGTCTTTTTCTGATGCTACCTTCGAGATTTCTTCAATCAGTGTAGGCGGTTCCTTCAAGATGTCCAAGTAAAGAAAACCACGGTTTCTGAATACCAAGTAACGTAAAGTCTTAACGTTAGGAGACAAGAAGGAAAGTTCATCCGGCACTTGGTTCGCTGATCCATTCTGAAGTCCACGAATAAAATCTGGTTCCTCATGGTAATGATTTGATATCACATCCAACTTGAAAAGCTCATCGTACACTTGGTAAGAACCGAGTAGTTTGTGTGCCTCGTGTTGTTGGAGAGCTTGCTGGAAAAGCTTGAAAGATTGCTCTACCTGAAGCTCACGAGAATGCTCCTCTTCCAAGTCCTTCTTTGAGAGCGTTGGGTCCTCCGTGATGTTGAGAGGGATGAAGGAGGACATGGATGGATGGAATAACGATACTGGCTGTTTGTTTTAATTCGCAGTTGATTTTTCACTCCGCGACTCGAACCAGATTGTTACGAGAAAGAGTGAGAAGAAATGAAAGGTCCTTGAAGGTCTTCAGGAAAGTTAATTAAATGCTGTATACCTTTACAATTATGTTATATTGTCACTCTCTTAATAAATCTCAGTTAGTGTGAATTCAAACGTCATCAACTTGTGTTTTGATCCCGAAACAGGAGATTTTTGAAATTTGGAATAGGATGGTTCAGGTTCCATATCAAGATAAGGAGTAGAAAAATCTCTAATTTGATAGGGAAGATGTAGACCAAGACTGCCAACCAAACACTTCGGGTTGAGACAAGCCTAACTGTTCATTCTCGGGGCCAACAATTGGGCTTACAGAATGTAAGTAGCTTCCAGAATATTTGATAAACTAAAGAAGTCAGTTTCAGCAAGTTAACGAGTGAGTGTACTCTAACTTTACCAACTGCACTCACGAACAACAGCTTCTCACTTTGAACTTTTTGCCGGCTCCCTTTCCTTTGACGATGAAATAAAATGGCTGCGAAAAACCAATTCAGTTGGGGGCAGTACACAACTGTCGATGAATTATTCATTTAACTTGGTCCTATTTGCAGGGATGAATTGTATAGGTTACCAAGATAAGGGAGGGTAATTTGGTGCAGATGTTTACCTCTTCTTTGGGAAATACAGTACACCATTGAGATCATGGTTGAGTTGCCTAGGCTACTAACATAGTCGTTCACATTGATCAAATCACAAGACCTTACGATTCAACAAATAATGCAATGGTGTGAAGTAGCAACGTTAGGGAGTGTACAAAGTCCAAGGCGATGACTTTTGGATAGATGAGAATACTTCAGATTCTCCTCACACCCGCATTGTTGTATTGGAATGTTCACCCCGTCTTGCCGCATTTTAAAGAAACTACCTTCGAAAGAAATTTGAGTTCCTGGCACCCAAGACAAACAATAGGTAATAGAAGAGGAAAAATACTCGGAACCATGAAGTAAATGCTCATTGGCAGCATTAGCTGGCATCCAGGAAGGAGAAGAAATGCCTCTGAATATTCTCACAACTTCAGAATCTTGATTGGTGTAAACAACCAATTGGTTGTTTGGAAGTATCCAATTTGTGTTGATTCATTTTACTTAAGCTTTCAGGAATGGAGAGAAATATGGAGAGTTGACATGCCATAGAGATTTAAAAGTGTTCTATTTGCCAGCAACCAAGAGGGTGATCTAAATTTCTAAATTTCCTCGCAACAGACCAATGCTTCAATGTTTTGCATTCAATCAGAGCTATAAGCGCATTAAGACTAGACTAGAATCAATTCATTGTGAAACAACTCAACCTAAGATCGCTGGTTGTCAATAATCCTCGCTAATTGTTGTCTCACCTGACAATAGAATGGCTGCAAATTGCGTGCGATTATTTTTGTAGACCTAACTTTGAGGTGCTCTTTTCGAATGTGAAGAGCCAGGAATTCAGCTCAGCTTAGTATTTGAACGGCACTAGTTGCTCTGGACGAAGGTTTCTAGTTCTTCAGGATGAAAAGCCCGCGCGAAGTACAGTTAATTGATGCATGGAAGCTTGGTATATCATATCTTAGGACCAAAGGGGCAGATTTTCCAACCTCTGCCTCCTTTGAAGTCGAGCTCGGTATCAGAAGCGACTCTTTTTAATCTCCGAGGCTGTCTCTATCTGTCCGTTTGCAGGTAGAAAGTCTAACGAGATCAACAAAAATAAAATTATCAGTCTACTCTCTATCACAATACTATTGAACACCTTAAAATCTAAGAAAACAACTCCATTTAACCCCGTACTACAAGAAGGACATCATAATCAAGCATACAACTTCCGTTTCTCACCTCAAAACCAAGAATATTCAATGCCGTGTTTCGGAAAACTCTACAGCGCACTTTAAATTGGCCCAAAAAAGCAAATGGCCATGTGATTTGATGTTTCAGGCATCAAACACTGCTTCTCCTCTCAATGAAAGAACTATAATGATGCATTTCTGTGGATTGGGAAGCATTAATTGGCAGCTAGTAATGATGTTACTTTTATCACGCAGTAGGTTCAATCTCGCGGTCTACTACAACTAGTACCAATTTCTTACCCCACGAAAACCAAAAAATCCTTTAGTAATCACCTCTCAAGCTGCCACCAAGCAACCAGTCAAGAGATCAAACACTACAAAATACAAAATAAAATATTAGTCTATTAGTCTATAGTTTATATTGGGCACTTTTTCAAGTGTTCAATAAATGCTTTCTTTGTCTTTGATGGAATCCTCAACAACTGCAGTTGCGCTCGAGGATAATTCAGCAGATTCCTCATTAACCTTTTCTTGCTCCAACCTTTCGGCTTCCTCCTTTTCTTGCTTTAATATTCTTCTTCCTCCGGTCAAGTACCAGATCAAGTGAGAGATGAAGATTCCCATCTCCATGGCCAAGACTATGGCATACAAAACCATACTCATAATGTCCATGGTGCCGAAAACAACGCTCAAGATAGAGAAGAAAGCCCCCAGCGAGTCCAAGAGCAAAAAGACAAAGTTGAGTCCAACGACTCTTCCTCCTCTCTTGGCCAACTCAAGGTATGGAGGTACAAGACCTATGGCAAGCAACACCAGTGCCACAATTCCAATAATCAAAAGAGGCCAGTGTGTTCCGTGTCTGTAGACTGGACGCAACCAAAAGATGAACCCAAGCTCGAGCCCAATGCTCACCAACACAAATCCACCAACAAGCAAAATCATTCTCTTGCGAGAAATATTGTGGGGTGGATAGTACAAAGTCTGTGCCCATGAAATGGTACAGAAGAGCGTGAACAACTGTGGTTGGATCTTAAGTGGTATAGACCCATCCGATGCGAAAAAGTAGATCGAGAATGGAATACCACTTGCTGCCCACAAGAACATCATGGAAGGAGGGAGTCCCTCGCAATCTTTCTTTCTGTAGTTGGCAATGATCTGTGGTACCAATTGCACGCACCACAATATCGTACCTATAGTTCCTAGCACATTCTCAGCAACTGCGTTATACATAGCTTCTTAGTTCTGCTTTCAAATCTTCACGTTAAAGGGATTCTTCAATTCCTTTATATATTTTTCTGTAAAATATCATCTCTTTCCCCCCGTTTCTTTTTGGATCGTACTATTTGGGTGCGGAAACTCGAACGTTGGAAGTATTACTCCACGTTTGAGGCTGTTAACTGGCTCAATTGAAGTTTTGCGAGCAAGCGCTTCAAGCTATTACTGGTTCCTATATGTACGTATATCCAACCACAGTTTTTCAATCAGACTCATACTCAAATCCAAACGTTTCTTCCTCTTCTTTTAATTCTTTCTCTTCCTCAGAATTAAGCACACTCTCTTCTGAGGCTTCCAACAGGCGTTCGTCATCATGTAATTCGGCACTCCTGGTGCCACAGACCACTTTAAAGTTTTCCAGCTCATCCTCTATGGCTTCCAGGCGTGGTTCTCCTTTCCCAACCTGGTAGGAAGAGCCACTATGCGATGGGTTTGCCTCTAATTTTGCGTTTTGCATTGCAAAATTGCCTTTGTGAATTGCGCGACAAGTGAAATCTTTGCGCTCGTTGCGTTCCCCGTCACGTGTTCCAACATCGCCTTGTGACCTCTGCTCCAATGTGACCCCACTGGTTGCACCCTCTGGAGCAAATACCAACTGCCCATTTGCACTAACCTCGAAGAAGTCGTCCGGCAACTCGTCTTCGCTTGGCACACTGCCACTTGGCAGCTTGTCTTGCTCTGATGTGAGATTGACATGAACGGCTACCTTGGCGTCACGTGAACCTCCATAAGGCTGCAAATCGATGTTGCAATCCTCCTCCAATTCATCTTCCAATTTTATTACTTCGGTGTTAGTTGTAGAGTGTGTCTTAGAATCATCTTCACAAGATTTATTGATTTCTTGACATGGGGTTTTCTCCGAAAATACAGCACCTTTTGCTCGTTGGTCTGCCCGAGAAACGTTTTTGAGCACGCCTTGGATCAACGTTTTATTCTCCATCGCCATCGCATCACAATTGTTACTATTTTTATCCACAAAAAAGCCACCAGCCTGCTCATCTTCTGATTCTTCTATTAAAAATCCTCCACTGTCCGCCTCTGAATCCACTGAGATTCCACCATCATCATTTTCTGTTCTTTCTTCGTTCAAAAATCCTCCGCCATCGTCACTTTGTTCTTTATCCTCCATAAGTCCTCCACCATCATCACTTCGTTCTTTAGGTACCAAAAATCCTCCACCTCCATCTTGGATATCCTCATAGCTTGCATCATTCTGGTCCTTTTCTTCATTCTCTTCAACGAAAAAGCCTCCTTCGTCAGGATTGTAGAATTCTTCTTCGTCCTCAACGAGTAGGTTGTTACTCTTCTCGATGTTTTCTTCAGCCAGATCATTTTCTATGTCAGACCCTTCATCCTCAGAGTGAACACTGAAATCACTTTCATCTTCCAGGTCTTCCATTTTGCGCTCACTGGTATCCAAATGACCATGTTGTCTATTCAATCTCAGTGTGATGCGCAACTTGGTGAGGAACAACTTCCAGCAGCGAAGCGAATTGAGACGCCACGAGTCCCTCTTTTTGTCTTCCTCGTCCTCCCACAACTGCTCCAACATTAATTCCATTGCCTCCCTGTAATCTTTATGCACGACGATACCACCTTCTTTAACTTTAGGCACCCTGGTCACTTTCATTGACGCGTTTGTAAAATCAAACGAAACAACTGCCCTTGCGTAGTTGATTTCAAGAATCCTCGCTGCCTTCTCTAGCATCTTCATCTCATGCTTTCCAAGCTCAACTAAATAACCATTTTCT
The DNA here is from genome assembly GCA_030565385.1 of Kodamaea neixiangensis. Classification (NCBI taxonomy): domain Eukaryota; kingdom Fungi; phylum Ascomycota; class Pichiomycetes; order Serinales; family Debaryomycetaceae; genus Kodamaea; species Kodamaea neixiangensis. The sequence goes on from JAJMBT010000036.1 coordinate 24,001, forward strand.
GGGAGCATGTTTGGTGTGTACAAATCGATATTTCCAAAGGCATTCTTCGGTATTACTCCATCGACAATAGCTTGGGGTTGGAACATCTGTGTTTGAAACTCAGCATATAGTCGAGCAACCTCTTCTTCCCCGTCTTCATCAGTTTTATTGCTCTTCCGTGTTTTGAGAGGCTGGACTCCCATTTTTAAAACTCTTCCTCTCATATACCATGCTTTTGCTGTACGAAGCAAGTACACATGAGACCTCTTATACACTGGGATTATTGTGTCCGAGTTGCGGGTTCTGAACGTACCGCATTTGCTATCACTCTCTTTGGGGTAAATTACCTCATTCTGCTTTAACTGAGACTCAAGCACATACAAAGGGTGATTCTTGAAGTCCAGGAGGTTGTTAGGCATGCCTTCTGCCAAATCGCGGTCATGGAACTCTTTAAGCTCTAAAATATCAATATTGGTTGGCTTACGATTGGGGTGTCGAGACACCATCCTGAGGACTTGTGAATACCAATGGTCGTCCTCCTCTGATCTGTGGTTAATTCTTTTCTTGATTACCTTTGAGTTGTATTTTTGAGTGTAACGTCTGGTTACATCTTTCACGTTCCCTGGTTTGTCATATGCAACGATGTAGTATGTGTTGTTGCTGAGTATACTTGAAAATTTTGACTTGCGGCGCATTGAACAGTTCTCCATAGTGCGGAGAAGGTTGGGTTCAATACTGACCCATTTTTTCAGGTATGGGTTCCATACCTCAGCCCAAAAGTGAGGATAACTGTTGTAGTCGTCACTGAAACTTGATGCTTGGGGTTTTGCGGCGATGGTGGTTTGCGTTCGCACTGAATGCACCAACTTATTTCTATTATTGCTTAATCTTTGCATTAATGTGCTTGGTTTTGGGGTAGGGGTCGCTTTGATGATTTGCTTTGGAGTTTGAGATATAGATGTGTAATCTGGCGGTTGTAGAGAAAACACCAAACGTGCATTTAGCTTTAGTGATCGAAATAGAGCTACAAGTCCCTGGGAAGCGATATCCCTGGACCCTCTCCCTTCAAGCACTAATTGACTAAACTTCTCTCGGGTCACATTTCTCTCTACCCTCTTCTGTGGTATCAGCAACTCATTCCAATTCTTTCGCACCAATCCTTCAGAGCTCACATGAAACCTTTTAGAGTACAGCTCGAGGATCATTTGCAACGCGTCCAAAAACCGTCGTGACTTGACTGACGTGAGTATTTTGGGGTCTTTTGGACTAAACATCATCAGTTCAGTGGATTTGGAAACCAATAGTTTCTTAAGTTTACGGCCCAATTCGATGTCATTACACCACTGGTTACGAAAAGCACCGTGTAAAATCATCAGTATAACGTATGCTTGATGGATAAGTCGACGTCTATCTCGTTCCTCCTTCGGTACGGGTGTGAATTTGCGTTTGCTAGGTACAGGGTCAGGACGCGAATTGATGGCAATCGTAAAGCTCAGGTCTGTAGAATCCGAGACACCGCTCGAAACACCCATTGGAATAGGCACATCTTCAAAGTCCTCGTCACTCTCACTCTCTTTATCTAATTGGACGTCTTCAAACTCATCTGAGTCGTCTGAATCAACGCTATCATCGCGTTCCACTACCCCAGAATTAGCTAATCCAGACTCCTCGTTGCTGCCAAAGTCCAGAGAACCAACAATTCTTCGACGTTTTCGAGCCAGCGCCTCCGATCCACGTCGGCCACGCAACGACTCCTTCACTAAGTCACCGTACAAGTCCGGTTTGTTGCTCACCATACCTGGTTTAAAGGTATTAAAAATTATAATATGCCGGACTCTTCGCTATATAAAAAAATCTCACTTCAAGATTGAACTACTAGAGCACAGAGTATGAGTATAATATGATATGGTCTTCTCGCTATTTCCGGCGACTACATAGATATGAAGGTGTGCGATTACAGTCAACCTGCTCAAAAGTGCGGTCCAGCATGTTAATAGAGGCAGGAATGGTGAAGTCACAAGACAGAACGCATAGAAACTTGTATGGAGCGTTGATACGAAAGAATGAGCAGTACGGACAGAAAATTCCCATATTGGCAGCATTGAGCCATTGGCCTGTACTATTGAAGACGAAAGCGCAGAAGGTTGAAGATAAACTCGACATGAGAGTGGGTCTTCCTCAGAAGTTGAACAAAAATACCATACTTGAACCATTGATCTTTCACACGTTGGTAGCTTTATTGGACGACAGCCCTAAGCTTTTGAGTGAACAACAGCAGATGTTTCTAAAAAGTTTGAACCTTTCATTTGAAGTGAAGGTGAAGCAAAAAGTACCAGTTCTAAGTTCAGTTGTTGGCTCTTCACTGAGAAGTCTGTTCGAACTTGAAACACAGCACAATGAAAACTACACTGAAAGTATAGAGATATTTGCGAGTCAGATAACATCAGCCTATCATTGTACACCAACTCAAGAGCTCAAAGAATGCATAAAGTGTTTTGAAATCCTATCAAACCAATTGTTTCGGAAACGGTACAGTTTTGACGACTTTTCAAGTTGGATAGAGTCTATCACTGCGAAATCGGTCACGGAAAGCTGCAAAGCCTTGACCAACAAATCACATATCCCTGAATGTGTCATTGTAGACATCATCCAACGATCACCTAACTCAGTGTCTGAGTTAGAACTACAGTGGGACTTGTGGAAAGAATACCTTCCTAACATTGCATCATCATATTCACATAAGCCTGCTCAGTTAAAGCTGTGCATTGACAACTTCTTGTATTATTGCGTTACTTTCAAATCACAATTGGTCCCAGTGATTTTACAAACAACGTTTCCATACTTCAAACACAACAAGAAATTCATAACAGCAGAATTTGTCAATGAGTTAATCTGGGAGCTATCTCGGTTTAAATTAATCAAAAGTAGCAGGGCAGCTCTGAAGGATGTGGTTCGTGGACATGAATACTTGGTGCTGTACTTAGCCTCAATCAACAAGTCTGGCAAGAAAACGTACCAACTTTTAAGTCTTCGTGCTAACATGGGGATTGTCTTAACTTTGCATGAGAATGAAAGAGCACAGAGCTTGCTTGAGATTGCAGAGAAGCGCTACTTTACTGGCGAACAAGCATTGACGAACATGGACATGGTGGCATACAACACAGCTAAGGTTTTGGTGTCCAAGAACCCTGAGCAGCTCCTTGAGAACTTCAACAACTCACATAAATTCACACACTCATCGCTTTTGTGGGTAGCCTTTATACGCAAACTAGATGAGTTTGAGCTCCTTAACGAGGCCAGAGCAATCAAGATAGTGAGCGAGATCTTGAAAAAACACGACCAACTGGTGATATCCACCACAGTGATGAAACTCTTGTTGCGTCCTTTTCGAGGCATAAACGAGTGGGATAAGTTCATGCAACAACTTCCATCAGACTTGATTAACAGAGAGTTGGATTTAATCATACCGGTTTACATTTCAATGTTGTACAAAAATCATGGATCGACCACACTAAAGCAGAAAGAATACCCATGGGATACAAAACACAGAGGAAATAAGCTGCGCTTCAAAGGATTTCCGTCTGTTGAAGAATATGCTAGACACTTGTACACAATTCCACGCAAAACAGTGAGTTTAATTGGTACAATGTTGGAAGGTGAAGCGATTGCAGATCCTCAGAATGTGTACAGTCTATTTGAACAAGAGTTGGGTCTGAATAGCCCGAACGAGAGATGTTTGACAGCACTTATGAAGGCGTCTATGAAACCTGCCGAGAAAGGAGGATGTATTGTGTGGGGAACTATGTATGCACCGCAAGTTGCAGTACACGAATTCAAAACTAACATCGGAAATGGTACTATTGTGCCATCTAACAACACATGGCAAACATACATTCGTATGTTGAGCAAGTTCGAATATACCAGTGAACTTGCTATGTTAATACAATGGTGGGAAAGCATTTCATTTAATCCTACCAGAAATACGCTCTTGCAATTGCTTGCAGCACTACCACCAGACCACAGTAAAAGGTATATCCAGCATTTTACAAAAATCAATTCAGAATGGCCATGGCCGACTCAGGAAGATTACGATGAGTTTAAAAATGGTAACTTATAGAGATTAGAACAGTTAATGAGAAACACTTTAGAACTTCTCGAGATTTTCATCCTCAGTATGAACTCTTATAAGTGTAGAATTGAAGTTGAGCATCAACTTTCCGCCTTGTAGTATTGCGTTGAGAGTCTGTGTCATTCTTACAATTCCGTAGTCTGACTATAAATCGCATTCAAAATCCTTTGACATTCTTCGTCTTTTCTCCGCAAGATAATGGGCTACACTTTTCACACTACGAGAGACCATGACGAGGCATTGGAGGTGTTCAAGTTGTGTGGCTCTGAATGGAGAGGCAAAATTACGCTCGACAATTTCGCCAGCATTCAAAGAGACAAGTTCTTTTCTTTCATTGAGTACAAGAACACCAAAGCCTTTTATCTTAAGGAAGATGATTTGATTATAGCTACTGCTGCTGTTTTTGAGTATCCGTCTTGGGGTAACAACGGTTCACCAGCACATGGGTTGATGATATCCTACGTCTTCACGCATGCAGATTACAGGAAGAAAGGATTGGGTTCTGCTATTTTCAAGTACGCCATTTCGGAAACAGAAGCGTCGATCAAAGCTGAAGGCAAAACAGCTTCACAGCTAGAAAGTGAGTACTTCTGGTACTTGTACTCGGCAGTAGGTACCTTCTATGAGAGGTTTGGGTTCAAGACGTTTTCTATTGGATTTTATCTCCTTCCGAGCGGGTTACCAGAACCGAATGTTCGTTACTTGAATTGTGATATTGAGGACGATCAGAGATTGATTGAACAAATTATACAACAAAAGGATGAGCGTAACGTGCAGGCTCTTAAGATAGGAAATGGACGGAGATTTGCTGTTGGGTCTAGTTATAAATCGTTCCGTCCCCAGTTCCTACTGGAGGAGCTTGTAGCGAAGACAAGAGAAGTAGACAACCTACTTGCGGTCGAGTCGACCAAGATAAAGGGCGCATTAGTGAGGTCAGAAGACGGTGTAATACACTGTACACTTTGGAACACCTTCCAATCGAAGCTGTGGATAAGATGGATGGGAATTCTCGAGCGTGAGCAGCTTGATGATGTTCCTACTACTGAAAAGCCATTGGAAACGTTATTGACTGCATGTTCGTACATTGCTAAGAAAAGATTACCAAATGTAGATATCTGTGTCGTCTCTACAGGAGATTTACCAAAGAATGCCTCTCATGAGCAACTACTTCAATTCCACAAACGAGTTACTTTCCTTAATGATGTGAATGCAGAGGAAAACGATGACGTGCCAATGTTAAGAAGATTTGGACATGAAAGTGCAGACTTTGACCTAGAATGGGTAGATGTTGGAATGTGGTGTTGGGATTAGAACAAGCACAAATGGACACTTGTATACGAGAAAGCAAATCGACTTCAGGACTCAAGAATATCAAGACACTGAAGCTCTTGAAATTGACCTGAATTGAACTTGATGAAAATGGAGTTGATATGCTAACCTCGAATTATTAGATATGCCTCTTCAGACTCTTGAAAAATCAAACTAATGTACCTCTCTGCTAAACCATCACTTTTCTCGTACGAATTGACTTCGCAGTTTATAGGTTGACTCAAGTTAGTTTTGTGCACCATTTCCCCAATAAATTGATCCAGTTATAGTGTGCACATTAAATATAAAAACGAACCACTCTGATAAGAAGACAAAAGATAATTCGATCCTTTGGCTCCAGTGACGTTGACTTGTACTTAGAAAACACAATCACTAGAAAATTGGAAGGATATGACTGAAGTAACCATAGTTGGTGCTGGTATTTTGGCACTCTCGACTGCCCTTACTATCGTTGAAAATGCTCCTGGCAAATACAAGGTGCAGATTCTCTCAGAGTTCGGGCCTCATAACTCAACCCAGAAGTTGGAATACACCTCTCACTGGGCAGGAGCGATCTTCTGCCCCATTCCAACCACGAGAAACGAAGATAGGTTTCGTTCCCAGATGGTTGCTGGTACCTACAGCAGAATGAAGAAATTCGCTGCAGACGGTGCTAGTACTGTTGAGTTTGTTCCAGGTAAAGAGTATTTTGAGACGGCAGAGTCATTCCAGAACTCAGACGGTACTTTGTTTGAAGACCTCAAGAAGTCGGTTCCTGAGATTCGCATCTTGGAAAAGGCCGAATTGCCTGGTGCAATTGCAACTGCACTGGGTGTAGGAAACCCTGAGGAGCTCACCAATCTTAAGCATGGTCTTTCGTACTTGTCGTGGGTGTTGAACCCTCCGCTATTTTTACAGTACCTTTACAAGAAGCTTCTTGCGCATGGTGTGACATTCACAGCTGCAAAGCTTGAGTCATTGAAGCAGGTTGATAGCAAAATTATTATCAATTGCTCAGGCAGGGGACTACTTCCTAACGGTGGATATGACCCTTCGGTGATTCCTGTTCGCGGACAGACTATGGTCGTTGATACTGGTACACTCAAGGTGAACTCTTCTTATGGTACAGTTTCGAATGGAGGGAAAGACGTAACATATATTATCCCACGTCCAAGAAGTGGAGTCATTATTGGTGGAACATTACAAGAGGGGGACACTCACCCTACAATCCGTGAAAGCGACACTCAAAGTATCTTGCAAAGAAACCGCAGGTTCTATCCATGGCTCTTTGAAGGCGACTTTAAGATCACAGGTTACAACCTTGGATTCAGACCAAGTAGAAAAGCAGGTCTTAGATTGGAGACAGAGTATACCGAAAAGGGTGTCATTATCCACAACTATGGTGCTGGTGGTCTGGGCTACGAGTTATCTTTCGGTGCTGCTCAGAGAGTGTTTGAGTTGTTGCAGGGCGTGAGTGCCTCAAGTAAGTTGTAACACCAAGAGACAGGACTTTGCCAATTCAAGATCCATTTGAAGCGCTAAACTGACTTAGGGATTCCATTTTATCCTTTCATTCAGAAAAAGTACATGACAAATAGATCAATTCCTTACTCGACAATGTATACTAGTACCATTGATGATTCTATCATGTATTTACATTATGTGCACCTTCACCAATCGAGTCTAAACATCTATTAGCCACCTGTCTGACTTCAGTTGGGCTATCATATAAAGTAAATACTTCAACCTTCGGCTTCTCCCTTCATTCACAGAAGTTTTGAGGAGCTAAAGGTTGGGTTATTAGTTCCCAACAAACTAATAAAGCTATGTGTGAGCCTGAACAACACTGTATACCAAAGATACAAGAAAGAGCTCGTTCAGAGAGTCCTAAGTTCGAGACGTATTTTTTAGAAGCTTTCCAAAAAATATTTCAAAATTATTTTGCAGCCAGAATTAAGATGACAGTTTTGAATCTGTTCTATGACATTTCCTACGATGCTTGTTTATGAAGTGATATTACCCATTTAATCATACTGACCACCTCGTTACCGATGTCATATTCATTATGGGACTATTTTTTTTCTTCTCTAATCAAAACCTAATTGGATCAACCAAACTAATCACTGGATAAAACCAAGCCCTGGAATGCCAAATTCCTTTAGAGTAGACTTGTTCAGTTTCCACCACACCCTCCTCCTCCTCCACCACACCCTCCTCCTCCTCCACATCCACCCCCACCCCCCATGACAGAACCCCCGAAGGCACCTCCACTAGAGCAAGCCGTGCCCCCAAAGCCCGTACAGCCACCTATATTTGCAGTACAACTGCTTGCAGCTCCAAGGCCAGCGCAGTTCCCAGGTGCATCCAAGACAGAACAGCAGAGTGTGCTTCCCATGGAGTCGCACTGAGAAGGATAGAATGGGGCAATTGGAGGCATGACATATAATCCTGGGAAGTATGCATAGTAACCAAAAGCAGAACCTTGGTATGCCCACGGCAACTCTCTCTCACCGTACTTCCTGTCTAGCTTTTTCTGCTGGGAATTTGCCTGTATCGTTGGTAACCGAATTGCATTGTGCGTGCTGATATGAGTCAAGCCTATGCTGTTGATGAACAATGGGTTCTTCTTAAACTCTTGCAACTCTCTAGCCTCTTGCTTGTCCTTGCTCTTGAAAAGCCTGTTGATCTTTGACTTAGAGTTGCTTCTCATAAGAACGCAATACCAGCAGAAACAGATCAGGTACTCTTCTCCATATTTCTGCCTGTACAACGCTGCAGTCTCCTTGAATGAGGTGTCTAATCTTCCTTCCTCGACTTTGTCATCGTGGTCAATCACTCTCCCAGTATACGATTGACGACAATCGCCCATGTACATCCACATCGACAATTGATGAGTGTGCCATACCAAATCAATATCCAATGTGGGAACAAGCATGTATTTGCGGCCATAAAATGTGAGTAGGTTGAAGAAACGCAGGTATCTGATTGAGCTCTCCACCAAGGTCTGAGTGAGTGCCGGAGAGTGCAACCAGTCAATATCGTTCATTTTCTCGACAAATCTTTCTTGTCTCACCACACAACCGACCAAGTCCTCTGTAATATCCATTATGGGCACCACAGGGCTGTTGACGGTTAGGTGAATCAAGTTCATTGAAAGATACTGACTGAAAATAGGCAATGCGTGTTTGCGGATCCTGTTCTTACCAGATTTACGTACAGTGTCTTCCAATGTTTGATACCGAATATTGTCTTTCGTAACGTCGAAGAGAGCAACTAGTGCGTCATTAACCTCGTAGCAGTCTTTCTTCTTCAATCTGTCGCTCGACATTGCTTTCGCGTAGTACCTGAAAACACCAGGAAGTGGGTAAAGTTTTTCGATATCAGATCTAAGTTGTCTTTTCCTCAACTCTTCGTGTGTGATTGACTTACGGAAGTTGCACTCACATCCAGTACTGAGATATGAAAATTCTTCGTCAGCAAACCCTGTTTTAGCGTCATTCGTGTAGGGGATATTAGCTAGCAACACTTCATTGCAAATTGGGCATCTAATGTCGACCACGTACTCGAACATGGAAAAGTTCTCGAATTCGTATTGGCGTAAGTCAAATACTTGCTGGTCGGGTTGGTCTGCCTGGAACATCTCGATCATTTCAAAATACTTTTGCTTCAACTCGTTCTCGGGGTTGTATTCAAATGTATAGTTGTCAATTGCCTTGCTGATTTCAAGCAAAGGCAACGGGTAGTTTGCAAATTCTAAGAAACCCATACGTTGGAAGTTGTCGTAGAATGATCTTGGGTTGAGCAAAAAGGCGTGCCATACCATTACAATATCCAATGGGGGCAAAAACCCAGCAAGAACTTCAACAGATGCAACTTTTGCTTCGTCTGCTTTCTCAACAGCATCCATTTCGTCCCTTGAAACCTTGTCTTCGTTGTCTTCATAAGGATGTATTCTCTGGCGTAAACAACTTACTAGAATAATGAACCTACGCACCGCATTTGTAATGAAAACCTGCCATGTTTTGGCATTGTAGAGCTCTTCGTTAGCACTAGCATTGCCCAACACCTTCTTCTTCATCACCAGAAACGCACGAAGGAGCTTCAAGTGCATGACGGTGTCAGGCACATTTGGTACATTTTTACCAAGGCCAAATTCAACAGGTAAGTGGTTATTGTATATGTGACTAGCACATTGGTCTGCAGGGCAAAGTCTGAGATACTCGATGAACTCTGGAACTTCTTCTGGTTCGCCTTTCACTTCTGACGTGGCAGGTTTCTTCTCATTTATTTCAACCTTTTCAGTGTCTTTAGTGGCCTGGTGGTAAGTAGGTAACTCAGACATGTTGGAGTAGTCAGTGAATTCAAATCAGTTCAACTCAGTCTATTTTATTCACACACTGTAACTCAGCCACTTCTTTCTGATAAAAGACTTGTTACATTTTGATGTTTTGTGGTTGTGAACACTGGTAGGTACCCCATACAATATGATGTCATTGCTCATTAGATCTAAGTTTGAGAGTATAGGTGACACGTTCTATGGTCATGTTTGATGTTGCCAGTTGCACGGATTCCGAAATCTAGCACTTAGTACCTAATCTTCAAGCACCGGGGCCCCTGTTCATAAAGATCCCAACATGAAAAACCCACATGGTTTGCCTGAGGGTGAAACCAGGTGCAATATTGATGAGGAGCACTGAATACGAAACTAGCCGCTTAATTGTAGGATGCAAAATATGTAGGCGAAGTCAATACCGGTTCTTTACGCCTCTACCAAATAATTGAAGACAAAAATCAGAACTCTAATTAGAAACAGGAGCATTGTTTTGTAGCCACATGGCTACCTAAACTCAGCCACGAAGAGTCGAAGCCCAAGTGCTTAACTTATGCTTCCAATTCATCTCACTAATTTGAAACTGATGGAGATTTGAGAATTCACTATACTCGTATAATGCTGTCAATCGATGCTAAGAGAAAAACGTCAAGACTACAATAAAAGTCAAGAATGTTTCAACAAAAGGAGGGGTATTCGCTATAATTAGGAAGTGAATAGGCTGCTTCCACTCAAATATTACTTGACAGTAGTCTCAGACACTTCTCTGCTTTGCCTTGGGATGGTGTCTGATTATGCATGATGATTTAAATTTCTCTATCAAATTCTTTTCAACTGATTCAGATATAATAATCTGGTGGTGCCATTTAACCCTCTGTGAATCACCTAATTTCACTCTGCCTTCTCATACACAGCCTTGGTTATTAAATGCATCGATGATACAGCATGTACTGGGGTAATTACACATGAGCTCCTAACATCAACAAACCTTATACTCTGCATGAGTTAGGCGCAGACAATCAATTTCTCAGCTCCTCATTCGCAAGCGTTACTGATCCTTTTCAACCTGCCAGCTCAGCTTTCCTTCTTAGCTTCCATCTGACACTCTTTCACACAACCTCCATGTCCCCGAGTTTTTGCACCCAAAATCAACCAATCAAATCGCACAATCAAATACGGAATTGAAAATCACGACCCCACCAAAAAATCCCCAGATTGACAAACCACGTCTTTATCACCATGTTGAGAAAATCTTACTCCCCCGTTGCTAGACAGCTCAGACAGTTGTCGTCTTCTTCCATCAGGGCTGCTGCCACCAGAATCGAGAGCGATGCTTTCGGTGAAATCGAGGTTGACTCGAGTAAGTACTATGGTGCCCAAACTGCCAGATCCAAGCACAACTTCAAGATTGGTGGTGAGGCTGCTCGCATGCCCATTCCAGTTGTCAGAGCATTCGGTATCTTGAAGAAGTCTGCTGCTATTGTCAACGAGGAGTTGGGTGCCTTGGACCCTAAGTTGTCTGCTGCTATCCAACAAGCAGCTACCGAGGTTGCCGAGGGAAAGTTGGACGACCACTTCCCTTTGGTTGTTTTCCAGACTGGTTCTGGTACCCAGTCCAACATGAACGCCAACGAGGTCATTTCCAACAGAGCCATTGAAATCTTGGGAGGTGAGTTGGGTTCTAAGAAGCCTGTTCACCCTAACGATCACTGTAACATGTCTCAATCCTCGAACGACACCTTCCCTACTGTGATGCACATTGCTGCCGTCACTGAAATCTCCCACTCTTTGATCCCAGAGTTGACCAAGTTGCGTGACTCGTTGGACGCCAAGTCCAAGGAATTCTCCGACATCATCAAGATTGGTAGAACGCACTTGCAGGATGCCACTCCATTGACCTTGGGTCAAGAATTCTCGGGTTACGTGCAACAGTTGACCAACGGTATCGAGCGTGTAGAAAAGACCTTGCCAAACTTGAAGTTCTTGGCCCAAGGTGGTACTGCTGTTGGTACTGGATTGAACACCAGAAAGGGTTTCGATGTCAAGATCGCTGACCAAGTGTCCAAGTTGACTGGATTGGACTTCAAGACCGCTCCAAACAAGTTTGAAGCTTTGGCTGCCCACGATGCTATTGTTGAAGCCTCCGGTGCCTTGAACACCGTTGCTGCGTCCTTGTTCAAGATCGCCAACGACATCAGATACTTGGGTTCCGGCCCAAGATGTGGATACGGAGAATTGTCCTTGCCAGAAAACGAACCTGGTTCGTCCATCATGCCTGGTAAGGTCAACCCAACCCAAAATGAGGCCTTGACTATGGTGGCCACCCAAGTTTTCGGTAACCACTCTGCCATCACCTTTGCCGGTGCCTCTGGCCAGTTCGAGTTGAACGTTTTCAAGCCAGTCATGATCTCCAACTTGCTCTCGTCCATCAGATTGCTTGCTGACGGTTCCAACTCGTTCAGAGTCCACTGTGTCGACGGCATAGTTGCCAACAAGGAAAAGATTGACAAGTTGTTGCACGAGTCCTTGATGTTGGTTACTGCTTTGAACCCTAAGATCGGCTACGACGCTGCCTCCAAGACTGCAAAGAACGCCCACAAGAAGGGCTTGACCTTGAAGCAGTCGGCTTTGGAGTTGGGTGTTTTGAATGAGGAAGAGTTTGACCACTGGGTCAGACCTGAAAACATGATTGGTCCAAAGGATTAATCGTGTGTCTATTTATTATATCTAGCTGACCATTTACGTATATAGTGGAGTGAGAAATGGAACTTGCTGATCTGTAGGATCCTCTTTAATAACCTCTCCACCCCGGTTAAGCCTTGGGTGCTTAAGATGTGGGGCTGTGTGAATGCACTTGGTGTTGTTAAAGTTTACAGGTTTGCATAAGAGTATTCTTCTGGCCCTTCACTCTAGACTACCATTTTTTTTAACATTTCTTAGGTTCCTAGATCAACTAAACCAAGCATTGTTACCAACTCTAGACTAGAACATACATTCAAGTTCAAATTCCAAGCCCGTATCACTGTCTGTACCCCCACACGTTGGTGCTAGCCACAAGCCTTTTGACTCATAATCTACCACGAATCATTCCTTCAAAAAACAATTTTTTGAAGACACTCATTCGTTATACGACCAGTATGTCACTTTCCAGCATATTACTGCGTGTCAACAAGAAGGGACAGGTCCAGAAACCCGCTGGAAGCAGTAGCACATCAGATAATCTGCAAAATGGAGCACTTAAAAGCTCACAAGAACAACCGGGACAACGAACAGTGGACCCTGTGGTTGCAATGCTCAAAGAGAAGAGACGGCTAGAGAAGGCTAAAAAGGAGCAGGAGATGCGAGAAAAGAAGGGACTACCACCGAAGAAGGTAGCTGCCCCCAAAGAACGAACTGCAAAACCATCAAAGGTGCCACAGGCTCCTTCCAGTAATCCTCGGAACGGTACAAAGAACTCACAGCAAGCATCTCGCCCACCAACCACACCCAAGCCCCCACAGAAGAAAATGAACTTCAACGACTTGATGAAGAGGGCCTCTCAGATTGACCAAAGTAAACTTTCTATCACCATAAAGGGTAAGAGTAATAGTGCTCCTCCTTCTGGTAAACCAGCATCCAGAAAAGCAGAGGAAAGGAGACTTGAAGAGAGATACATTAAAAGCAATAGAGAAGGGAGACCAGAAAGGCCCTCGAACCCAAATAGACCTAAGCCTACTCGTCCGGCTCCTTCATTCAACAAACCGCCTCCTAAACAAGCATCCAGGGCCCCAATACCCATGAGAGCACCTTCGGCCCAACTTCAAGAAAAGTTGAAAGCCAAGGCGAAACCAAAGTCTTCGGTACCTCCACGTAAACATGGCAGAGATGAGTACGATGACGAAGAAGAAGAAGAAGAGTTTGAAGAAGATGATGACATGGATGGATTTGTGGTCTCAGATGAAGAAGAAGAAGCACAAGGACGGTATCACTATGAAGAGAGCCGTCAGCGTAGTAGAAAAGAGCCTGCTACTGACTATGATCGAGATGAAATCTGGGCCATGTTCAATAAGGGTAGGAAGAGATCATACTACAACGATTTTGATGATGATTCTGACGATATGGAAGCAACCGGTGCTGAGATTTTCGAAGAAGAAATCCGTTCCAAGAGAAGAGCTGAGTTGGAGGATCGTAGGGAGTGGGAGGAGGAGCAGGAGAGAGCTGCTTTGAAGAAGAAGAGATTGAAGAGATGATGATTGAGTTTTTCTGTTAACATAGTGTATGTTCTCACAACCATTGTAGGCATATTTTGCCTATGTACCACCTGGATACTCACCTACTCTCTCTTGTATACATACTAATATAATTTGCATCAATACGTACGTAAATTTTGCATCCATAAGAAAAAAACATGGACGACTTTTCATCTCTACGGAAAGAGCTTAGAAGGGATGCTTACTCTGTGAAGAACCGCCTACAGCTGATCATATACGATTCTAAGTTCATTGAATCGCTTCATTCAAGAGCTGAATTCAAGCAGTACCCCATAATACCCAATGAAAGATGCGGACCATGGTACACTCGTGAATACTCTGAGTCATCCTACTTCAAATCAACCGATGGACACACGAACGAATGGAGCTTCTCGTTCAGAAGACTAAATATGCATTTACTTCCTATCATTGGGAAGTACGATGGTATCATCAGCGTGGACTCAACCCGTCGTGGTAAACTTTTACCTGACGCATTACTGAAAACCATACCGATCTGGTGTGCAGTGATAAATGCCATCATGTATGAAGATACCAGTGAAGAGGAGCTTATCCGTGAGCTTGGTGTTGAGGGTGAAGATACTGATTTCATCCTTAAGTTGAAGGAGCACAACTGGGTGCGAACCCCTCGAGAAATGGTATCGATGAATGAGCACAACCAAATCGTGCAGAGAATCCCACAGTTTGCTGCAGAGGTTAAGCGACTCCAACTTTTCAATAAAGAACTGTGTATTGAATCACTTGGTGAACGAAAACCACTCATAGCGAATTGGTATTACCCTGGCAGCAAGAGATTGACAGATGAGGGCAACTTCTATTTTGGCGGAGACGAAGTGGTGAGAAAATCGTACTACAGCATTGCTTGTGTTTCTGCTTCGAGCAATAAACTTAAAACTGTGTCAAATGAAACCACGTCATTTGAGTATATCCAAGGTGCTGGAGATGACCATGAGTTGTGGGCTACCAAAGACGTTTGCTTAGGAAAACTCGACCCAAGATTTTTCTGGGAGAAACTCTCCGCCAATCCTGACGTTGTTGACACAGCTGGTTTCATTCGTCATGAGTTGAGTGAAGCAGAGTTTTTAGAAAAGGCAAACGCAATTGCAAACGCAATAACTTCTAAAGGCGCCCAATTAGATTTCAGCTACGTCAAACAAGAAAATGATACAGCGATTGCGTTTGGTAAGATAGCTCTGAATATCGAGTACTCGGATGTGTCCTTGTTTTCGCATGTCATTATTTTCAGCACTAAATTTCTGGTGTTGAATATTCCCGAAAAGGTTGTGGGAACACACCAATACAAGGTGGAGCCTTCTAAAAAGGGCGCAAAACAGTTGAGAGAGATCTTTCCAGTGCTAGTACCAAAGATTCCGAAATTAGAACTGACCCTAGTGCTCTGTGAGACTGGAGACGATATTAGTAGCTCTTTGGTTCTTGTTTTGCTTTGTAGGTACTTTGATGTACTGTGGAAGCCTTCTGATGAAGTAAAAGTGAACAAGGATACAATCAGAAAGCAATTGAGTCTATTGCAGGGAGTACGCAAAGTTAATCCAAGCAGAAATACCTTGCAGAGTGTGAACTCATTTTTAATGACAGGATAGTAGATAGGCATGAATTATGAGTGCATAAAATGAATCAAATTTTAGGGTATGCATTGCAGCTGTAGAGTTTTTTAACGAGTGAAACGGAGCACTTTGACTATGATTTGCAAAAACCAAGTCAAATTCGGAAAAATGGTCAAATAATACGCTTGGGAAACGACAGCTGTGTGATGTCTCATGCTAAATGAGGACGTAACTACTCACAATTCTAAGTTGAAGCCCCAGAGGAAGTAACGATTATTCTTCACTTTTGAACCAAAATCCTTTACAAGTTCACGAATTGGCTGTGCTGCAAGTTTCAAAAGCTCACAGCTACGTAAGTTCGGACAAACTTTAAAAAGGGAGTAGGTTTTGTCTTTTAGTTGCATCGTCCGAGAATATGTATTGCACTCTTCTGCGATTTCATAAGGCTCTGTTAAATTTGCCCTGATAACCTTGGAGTCACTTCAATTCAGTCTTTGTGGGTTCATATCAATTGGTTTTACACAAACGCAATTCTAGTTGCACAAAAAAATAAATGCTCCACGGCAGGTTCGAACTGTCGACCTTCAGATAGCACAACCAGGTGATTATGAGACTGACGCTCTACCGACTGAGCTAGTGAAGCATTTTTGAAGAGAAAAATCTCAGTTAGATGTTTTATGTTAGTGTTCATTAACTATTATCGGGTTTTCAGCTTCTACTTTAGCTAGAATGAGCTAGGAGCTCGAGAGAAGGTGACATCTTCTTTTTCTTGCTTTATGTATGAGCTTCAACAAGCGGTGAAGCTGAAGGAGCAGTTCAGAAGAACAGAATCAAATTCTCATGGCTCAGGCTAGACACAACAACTATCAAATTTCAATAGGTAAGTCTGTTATTTGAAGAGGCGAAAAGGGAATGCCGGCGAAGCAATCTCCGTGTAAAGCTAAACTCTGGTGCTTGTTAATTAGCTTTGAAAGCTCAATTGAGTTTAATTCTGCCTATGAGGATTACCTTAAATTCTCTCAACCCATGCAGCTTGAAGTTAGCCATTCAATTATCTAAATTTTGAAAGAAGAACCATACAAGACTAAGTATAACGAATTGAGCACTAATACCGTGCTCAGGTGGAATGGGAAGTTGATATCTAGTCACGTGCCCAAATAGTACCTCTTTAAAAAAATAAAATTTTAACTCCGATACCGGGAGTCGAACCCGGGTTTGCTCTGTGAGAGAGAACCGTGCTAGCCGTTACACTATATCGGACTTTTGTTGAAGTTGATGAACAGCGTAATGTTGCAATCATGACTAATTTCACGTGCTTCAGCAGACTTTTGTTGAAGTTGATCTCACTTCGACGAAAGAAAATGCAAGAGGCAATACTCTTGCACTTTCTTCTCAAGAAATTCAGTCTGGGGTTTTTGTTCTCGCTTAAACCCATGAAAAGAGAGTCAGTAAATAGGCCAATCCAACATATCGCTGTTGGATTTATTCAAGACGTAAGGTTCCAAGTTGCCTAATTGGGATCTCATGCCTGCGTACTATAATCTTAGCTACCAGGGCTAGCCTGGCAGAAAGAAGCTGGTAGTAGTGTACTTTATGCTTCCAGCTGCTTCGCCCCTCAGGTAAGCTAAAGCAAAATTGACTTCTCCACTGCACAGCCTTGCATTCGTGACTCCCGCGTTGTTATCGCAAATTTACGACCTTAATTTTTGGGGATCAAACTCGTTGATTGCTCACACACCATAATCTTCTTCTTTGATAACCGCTAATAAAAGTAGTCTATGAACTCCTAGTAGCTAAATTAAATTAATTCGAACAGCGGTGGCACTTTGTAACCTCCACCTTTGGTGCCGAACATCAACCACTTCAAATTGGTAAACCAAAATAAGTCCGTGCCTCTAGCTGAACCATTAAAAATTACTTCCCCTTTCGACACTGGAAGAGAATCTAGTAAACGTTGCCGAACGTAACCGTCAAACCACCCAATTGACTCTCGAATAGATGGTACGACTTTCGGATTCCAACGACAGCTAACAACCGTGTGTTTTTCAAACAACGGAGGAAGGAATACACTAGGGTACAGCTCAAAAGCTTACTAGGATGGTGCTGTCTACTTCTGGCAATAGAATGGGATTTTGATATACTTCAGATGTCTTCTGGATTTGCCAACTGGGAATAAAGTTTTACTCATTTTTATTGTCCACTACCAGTTGTTCTTCCCTGTTGCCTTCTTGGTGACCTTAATCAACCATGAACTTAAGTTACTATTGACGGTCACGTGTTCAAGAATTCGTAATATTTGCAGCCAAACAAAAAAGCAAACCAATCGAATTCTCAAGACAAAACAGCTACTATTCTAAAATACATTCTAAGCAGCTCTCGACGAATTCATAGAAACACATTTATTAAACAAATTACAAAATTCCTAGACTAGGAACATTTGGGCTAAAAAAAACTAAACTTATAAATTGAACCAACTCATCAAGTTCATTAAACAAGCTCATTGAACAGGCTCATTAGAGTTTCCAAACGCTTTTAAGAACCTCCACAACCTCCCCCACAGCCGGCACCTCCTCCACCTCCGCCACAAGCTCCTCCCCCACAGCTTGAACCGACACACGTTGATGCTGTAACTCCGACTGAAGCAGAGCCACAGGAGGAAGCATTGACGGTGCAGCAGAGCGAGTTACCGTAGACGTCACAGTTATACGGAGTCACGGGGGCATAAGGGAAAAAAACAATGTAAGGATATGCAAATGGCTGGTGCGCCCAAGGCATTTCTTTGTTCCCGTATTTCTCTACCATTTTCTGCCGTGCTTTATTTGCTTTGGAAGAGGGCATCTCGATAGAGTTGTGTACACTGATATGAGTGATACCGAGCTTGTCTTTGTCGGGTGGAATGGGTACGATATCCTTGTTGCGTCCAAAAAGTTTGGAGAATGAGCCCTCCGAGTTTGCTCTTACAAACACGCAGTACCAGCAAAAACAAAGCAGGTATTCTTCCTTGTACACCTTCTTGTACAACTTTGCAGTTTTTTGGAACGAATCGTCAAGCTTCTTTTGTTCGACTTTGTCATTGTGGTCTATGACTTGGCCGTGTTTTGAATACTTGCAATCTCCAAAGTAGAAATAGTGAGCGAGCTGATGCGTGTGCCAGATCAAGTCGATATCTAAAGTTGGCACTAGCATTTTCCTGATATCGTATTTGGTTAACAATTCGAAGAAGCGGGAATATCTGAGGGTGCTTTCAACTAGCGTTTCGCTGATTGCAGGCGAGTGTAGCCAGTCGATCTTGTTCATTTTCTCGACAAACCGTTCTTGCCTGAAAACGCACTGAACCAAGTCCTCTGGTATCTCAGTCATTTCCGCGCCAGGAGGGTTGGGGACAGTGAGATGAAGCAAGTTCATGTTGGTGTACTCTCTGAGGACCATCGTTGAGATTCTTTTCTGCCTTTGTCTGTTGCTTGAACTATCAATAGTTTTCAACAAGGTAGACAGTCTAAGTCCCTTTACATTAGCATAGAACGCATTCACTATTAAATTGTTAATTTTTTTACAGTCTCTCTTATCGCTCCATCTTCTAGAAAGACGGTTCGACCAGTATCTGTAAACATTAGGAAGAGGTACCTCGCTTCTGATATCTGCTCCAAGTTGCCGTTTTCTCAACTCTTCGTGGTTTAATGTTGCGCTGAACCCACAATTACAGTTGGTGGTTGCAACACAAGTGAATTCTGCTTCTGCAAAGCCATGATGGTTGTCATCGACCAAGGGTACATTGTCTACAAGGATTTTCTTGCAGAGTGGACACTTTATGCTGATGGTAAGCTCGTAAATGTCATACCTGGAGGCATCGTACCTGGCAAGTTCAGAGCCGAGGTTATCAAGAAGTTCCAAAGGGTGTGTGATGATACCATAGTAGCCCTTTTTCAACTTCAAGGGTGGAACAAATTCAAACGTCTTGTTGTCAATAGCTTGATTAATGCTGTGTAATGGAAGAGGGAGAAACAAGAACTCAAGAAAGTTCATCCTCGCAAAGGCGTCGTAAAGTGACTTTGGGTTAAGCAAGAATGAATGCCACACCATTAAAATGTCCAACGGTGGTAAGAACCACTGCAGATATATACGAATGTTCTTTCTGTCGTACCAAGCTTCCTTATACATTTCGTGTTCGTTACGCTCTCTGCGTTCCTGGGAATCCTTTACCATTAGCAGACGTAAACAGCTAACCATGATTATAAAACGGCGAACAGCATTAGTCACAAACATATGCCAAGTCTTAGCCCTGTGCACATCATCTGGTGACTTGGACAAGACCTTCTGTTTCAATACTTCAAATGCTTTCAAAAGCTTCAAGTGGGTGATGGTGTCAGCTAAGTTCGGAATGTGAACATTTTCAGTGAAGGAAATCTTGGGGTCCTTTAGACAATACTTGAAGCTAGCAAATTGTTCATCAGTGGTGGCCTCAAGAATTTTGATGAATGCAGGCTCTGCATTGGGGTCAGGTTCCATCCGCACCTCTACCTTTTCTTCAGGATACTTCTCGTCAGAAGCATTTGTGACCTTTTCATCAATTTCACTTGGGGCTACTTCAGTTGAATCTTTTTCATTCACCACCTGGGTGTAGGAAGGTAAGTCAGCCATTGTTGGGAGATACTCAATCTTGGTAGATTTCACCTTCTATTTGTACTGCTCTCTTGCAAAAAGATGACCAGACCCATAATCTGCAATCTCTATTGTGTGCTGGTATTTTATTTAGCTAAATTTACGAGTTCATAATCATGATCGATTAAAACTCGTAAAAGGCACCAGTCATCTCTGACTATAATTAGAAAATAGAATCATCCAGGCGAATGCAACAGAGTTCAGTTTGAGTTCTTTTGACAAGAATATATCTTGCATTGACTTGAATCTTGGCTGACTCTGACTTGGTTTGATGTCAAATGTACATCTTGCCCTGGCAAAATATTCATAATTGACATTGTCGACCATAACGAAGATTGTCTGTGCCTCTCAAGGATAGCCTCGCCCACTGATAATGCCCCAAACTCGTAAATCAGTTGCAGATAATCATATGAACGGCTTCAATCAAGGCGCAGCCGCTGGATCATTCACGTTTAATGGTGCGCAGATTCCCGTTTTTCAGCTTAGAAATCAAAGACCAATTGCAACAGCCTGATTGCGCAGATGTTGCAGAGGCTGCAACCCAGATTGCATGACGCAGGCGCCGATACCGGTGCCAGACTGTCACGACCGGAGACCGTGTAAAGTATGGGGGAACGAAGTCGGTTGCCGTTTTGGGATTTTTTATGGGGTTCCTGATAAGGATGAAAGTTGCAGCCAATGTAAGCAAGTAGGATTCCGACGGGAGTTCCCAATGAAATACTACGTGACAGTCATGTTACGGGTTAAGATTATTCACATGGAGGTGTAACATGAAAATTGGGTCAGAAGCAGTTCCCTCGAATGTCTATTCCTCTCATTCTTTCTGTATTCACGAATGGTTTTCCACGTTCAACTTAAAGACAATCATATTTCACAAACGACAGCCCATAACTCTCTTCTAGAAGCCAAGGCGATGCTTATTGCAGCTACTTGTCTACCATTCGTTTTGTGATCTAACTAAGGATGCTACCAACACACAAGAATCTGTCTACCTACAACCAACCAGTATTTTAAGAAAGTATGAAAAATCACAACTACAAGCTTAAAGATCTCATCCACTCATATTCATCCTAAAAATTGGTATTTATCTCCTTCAAAGCAAACAGTGTTGCCTCTAATTGCTTCACCACGTTTGCCAACTCGACCTGTTTTGCAATCTGCTCCTTTGGAGACAAGCACAAGTCCAAGATATTGAATTCATAGGTTGTCGTGTCCCGCTCACTAGTATGACTCTTATATGCAACCAATGGCTTCACCTTCAAAATATCATCAACAGCAAACACAGACCCTGAGAAGTCATTCCAGTATGTTGCAGAGAAGTTGTTCAATCCGCTGCTGGCAACAGCATACTTGAGTGAGATCAAGTTGCACAAGCGTACTATTCTATCTATTGCGCTCACGTAAACCTGTTTACCCTTCGCGCTCTTCTCCAACACCTCCTTTGCCTGAAATACAAGGTTCGAATTATACAGCTTGTTCAATGCCCCCAACGAGTACGACTTGAACACCTCAATAAACAGCGACACCAAGTTGAGCTTCTCCTTGTACGATCCTCTCGTGATGAGACAGCTCAACGATTTCATACTCTTCTTGCGCCTTTCGTTTTGTAAGGTTTCAACTCGTTTCTGCAACTCAATGAATTTGAGGGCAGAGAAGGATGCTGTACTGGAATGCGTGCTCTTTGACGCCGACATATCAATCTCTGTCGACAAAGTGTAAGCCAACGACTTGGTTAGGAAGTTCAACTCGTTCCTGAAGTACGCTGACAGTTGTACCATCTGCTTTAAGTCAATCAATTTCAACAAGTAATTGAGAAAGAACATCAATGAAATTTCCTGTCGTTCCTGAAGAGACACAATAAATTCATCTGCATTGGCCAGGCTTGCGTTTTGTTTGAGTTGTTGGTACTCCGGGTACAAACTTACCAGCTCATCCAATGGTGCCTTCTGACTGATGTACAGCGCTTCATAGAGCCCGATACTCAAGTTGGGGAAGTTAAGTAATATTTTAAAGTAGATGTTTGCTTCTTGGTTGAAGGTATCTACAATCACGTCCTTCTGCTGGATTGAAAGCGACACCAAGTTGAAAGCAGTGTATTTCAAATAGTTTATCAAGTCAACAAGGTTGACAGATGTCTTTTGTATGAGTCTTAATGCCAAGTGTGGAGTAATGAGCTGTCTTTCCAAGAATGCTTCCAAAAGATTTGACTCACCAACCTTATAGATAACTTCAACAAACTGGGCAACAACTGGGAAAAATTGCCCAAGATAGTAATGCTTGTCTTCTTTGTATTGTGGTTTGCTTGTGATTGCAAAGTATGAGAGAAGTGCCTTTTGGATCGGTACCAAAGAATCGGTATTGGAGCTGTCGAGGAGAATCAATTCGAAAGTTCCACCAATGACACTCACGTAATACTCGAACAAGTTGCCGTACAAGAAGTCATTTATGTTGAAGGAAGTAAAGAACATGAGCTGCAACTTGGAGAAGTTATCCACCAAACTATTCAACTTCTTGTCTACCACCTCCACCATGTCACTTACCGACTCGTCTGACGCGAATCGTGGGAGATGCGTGTTAAAGAACTTAACAGACACATTGATCAGCTCAACCATATACTTGATAGATATTAACCATAACACCTTGTGTTCCTGGAGGGGATACTTCTGCAAGACAGCACTGGATCCATACAAGTACTCCTGGAGTGAATCTAGTTGAACAACGAAATCAGGTAACTTTGAGAGCGGATGGATTTGGAAACTCCTTATTTGCTTAGCGTGCTGTTCGCTAATGCTTGCAATAAGGAACTGATACAGATTGGCTTTATCGGCTGCATCGGGCGAGGTGAATTGAATGTGGCTGGCATCCATCTTGGTGTTTGCCTTTGCAGTGGATTTTTTTTTGGTATTCAGATTTGGTCACATGTTCATAGTGGACGAGATAACACTAGGTCTATGAATAGTGAAGGGCATGAAGAACATGATTATCAGGTTATCATGGGTCTTAGAGTGTTCTGAATTAAAAGAATCGAAAGAATTGTGTTTTTGCTATTTAAATTGACTATTGTATACCCTTGAGAGAAGTTTACAGAAAGTGCTATATTAAGGTAACTCGTAAGGATTTAAAAGAGGACTTAATTTCACACTTGAAAGCATTGAGTAAGGAGTGTAAAGCCTTCTTCACAGATGAAATAGCTCCACTCTGTAATTTATTTAATGTTTGGAAGTAGTAATGAACGAATAAGCACGCTTTTATAATCGAACTCACAATGATCGCACGCCTTCACGCTCTAAAGTTCACCATTTAAACACTCCTACATCTCAGGGAACTCAAACCTTCTATGACTCCTCAAGACCAACTCCCCAAAATGCCTCTCATTACTAGGTGTAATGTACCCATGCCTGATCAAAAAATCAATAATCACCAATGCACAGTTAGGTTTGAACTGTTCGAATTTGCTCTTCACCTCCTCCACGCTCATCAATTGAAAGTCTTGGGATTCTCCATCCACAGGATGTGGAACCACATCGGTTTCATTGGGGAATTCGAGGTCATAGACGTATTCCACTTCAGGTTGCACTCTACCCTTGGCAGTTTGATAAATATACTGCAATACTCCAGCAGATCTGGCGTTGGCCTCGACAAACAGCTTGGATAATCCAGCTTCTTCATCGCACTCCTTTACAAGTGTATCCCAGATCCCATGAGGGTACCCCAATCCCCCCGCAACAGTGTTGTCGTACATCGAAGGGAAAGTGGGTTTGGTGTCTGATCTTCGTGGAACCCACAACTTCAACTTCCCATCACTTGATTTAGATGCTGGGACATACCCTGTGACATGGACTCCATAAGTCACAACCCCAATTAATACTGAAAATGAGCGTTCCACCAAAAAGTAGGGAACAGTCGATGGATAATACACTTGGTACAATTCATTTCTCCAGCCTTTAACCAATTCCTCGTCAAACTCAGGCTTAGACTTGAACTCAAGTGCCAATTCTTCAAACAATTTGCTGCGCTTCTCAATAGTATCGTATTCTGAGTTGATTCTAACTTGCTTACCATCAACTGTGAACCCACGTCTATTCTTGAAGTATTTAGCAACAGTGGGGTCAATGAACCCTAAAGAAGAACCCCCGTCATGAGTAATTAACCTGGAATAAGACAAATCTTCTTCATACGAGAAGTTATCAACTCGTTCAACAGCAGCAAGATAACTCATACTTTACTTGTACATTTTAGTGCGCTACCAAAATTCCTGAATTTATGCTGCGCTACCAAATCATCATAATATATTAGCGATATTCTCAAGATCTAAAAGAATTGAAGTCATGAGCTCAAGATCATTATTGAGAGCGATCAGCTCCGTCTTCGAGAGCTTGACCGACCTCGAAGAAATCAAGCTTGAACCTGACATAAAAAACACTATACGTCAGTATCTTGAGTCTCACAACACAGTCCAAGCAATCAGCTTATCCACTAGCATCAATGACGAGTTGTTCAGGCTTTACAACACATATGTGAAACCACTGTCTTCGCTAAATAGGGAGTTGATATTCTTAGAGATTCTCAAAGAATTGGTTCCTGTTCTCAAACCAGAAGAAGCAGATGTGTGGGTGAAAACGTACCTCAAACCCTCAGTGGATTCTTCTTCATATGACATCAAATTCGTTGAAAGATCCAGAGACCTCTTGAAGGCAACTTGCATTAATGTTTTGAAGACAGAGGACACTGATCTCTATGAGCGAAGAAAGGCCACAGCTACTGCAACAATCGAGCAATTGATACAAGTCTTTTTGGGAAATAGTAGTGAAGTATTTAAAAGAGACGATGAAGAAGATCCTGGACTTAATCCTGATACCCAAGTTTATCAGGAGCACGTCAGATTTATCAAACTCAACAGCAGACGATTAATCCATGAGTACGGTGTTAAACATTCGTTGGACTTTTTCAACTTGTTGAATATTCACTTGGTGAGCTCACAGGATAGATTGGAAGCTTTAACTTTGTTGTCTGAAGTGGTATCCAGTACTGAAAAGATAAGTTCTCATGCAACAGACTCTGATTTCGTACGAACTAAGTTGTTCAAGAACTTACTTTACTGTCTCGTTTATGATACAAATGAACAGATAGTCCAATCTGCCTTGAGTGTACTTGTGATGCTTTTACCGCAAGTTTGCACTCAAATAAAACACTACATATCAGATATGTTCTTCATCTTTTTACGTTTGTTGCAGTGGAATGAAGATGCAATAAAACCACCTTCAGAAATTTACTGGGAGGTAGCAACAAGAGTTGGTACCAGCAAACAAAACTTGGAGTGCCAGCATTATGGTACACTCTTGTACGGGCTCTTTCCACACAACTTTTTGCTGTTTGTTCGTGACCCAAGCCAATTCTTCTCGCAAAATAGAGCAACTTTGGTGGATCCCGAAGTAAGTCAGCACTCCCCTAAGCGTCTTCAGCTATTCACCAGAAATTTGCTTGTCCACCCTAAATTCGCATACATTTTACAATCTTCCAAGTCGGAGTTAGTTGAACCACTATCCTGGATGGAAGACTCGAAGGCCACTTCTCTCGATATCGCTCTCCAATGTTACAACTTGAATATAGCTTTATTGTCAACAACTAGCGACTCTTATCCTAACTTATGTGGGATTGGAAGCTACAACTCCCTGGAACATCCCTTGTCCAGAAAATCGTCAGACATTGTCTACTTCCATACGCGAGACAACAAGAAGAAGCCAGTGCAACTGGATGAAATCAACTTTAAGGAAATACGATTTGAAGGGAAGTCAAATAATGACTTATTCGAATCTGAAAACTTGGAAGAAATGTTTTCAACTCACGAGATTCTCTTTGGACCCAAAAATAAGGAGAACTCTTATACAAGCATACCTACGGTACAATTAACTGAAACTAGAAGGAATTCCAGTTTGGCTGAAAATTCTCTTATGCTTCCAAGTTTAATATCATCACCCACAACATCATTGGACACAGCTTTGGCACATAAGAAGTCTAATGGATCCTCGTTGAACTACAAAACTGGGACGTCTATCAACTTTTATGAGAGAGAGATTTTACTCCTCAAGAATGAACTAGAATTTTCAAATTACATGAACCAGCTCAACAAGCACAGATTTTTAAAGCTCCGCTTAAGCGCCAATGAGAAAAATGCGGAAGTAAAAGAGTATCAAAACACGCTGCTCAAGTTGAAGAAGCTACGTGAATCATACGACGATTTAGCGGAATCTTTCAAAGAGTTACAGGCTAGTCAACAACAACATTCAAGTAGTGCTTTAAATGATGAAATGATCTCAAAGATGGCTCAGCTGCAACAGGAAAGAAATGAATTAGCTTATAAATTGGATGAGATGAGTGCTGAGTACCACACTACGAACAACAGTTTGAACAAATTAATGAAAGAAACGATACCAAACAAAGACTTTGAGATCGCGAATTTGAAATTGCGCCTTGTGGAGATTGAAGCGGAGTTGAAACAAAACATTTCAAATGCTCCAGGAGCTAAAGAGAAAGAGCCTGAAACAGCTGTTCCAACAGAGGAAGAAACGAAGCTCTACAACATGCATAATCAAATTGTTTCATTGAAGGAGAAGAATGCGCATCTTGCACATCAACTCCAACAGCAACGCGATAACAACGAGTCGTTAGAGAAAAAGATCAACAAACGGTTGGAAGCTACCAAAATTGATCTTACTGACAACATGAACTTGGCGAATGTCCTGCACGAACGCAAGATTCAAGAGTTGAACTCTACAATTCACAAGTTTGAAGGATTACTTGAAGAGAAGAATGCAAGGATAGTGCAGTTGTCTTCATCCAAACCAATTCTGATTCCCACCTCTGCTGGCGGAGCAAGACCCGTTTCAATCCGAGGCACGATGAACAGACAATTGAGTGACGAAATGTACGAGTATTCTTACCGTGGTCGATCAAACTCGTCAATTGATATACAGCACACACCTCCCACCAACATCCAACGCCAGCCATCGTCCTCGTCCAGCTCAGGGCCATCCGGAATACAGAATCAAGGATTTCTGCATTCGAACTTCCAACAGAATTCCGGGTTCTATCATCCATCAAATCAACCGGTCCATGGTGGGTTCGCAAACTTGGATAAGTATGCACCACAGCAGAATTTGCGGCACACTAATAACACTGTAGTGACCAATGTAAATGCTACACAGGTGCCTCCTATAATCAGGGGCAGAGGTGGTTACCAAAAGAGATCAAAAAAGATTATGTAAAATGAGAATACATGAACTAAGTAACTTCTACTCATAGAGTAGAATATACCAAACTGCGGTTATTTGGTCTCATGAACCAAATGATGGATAATTTTTTTGCAGCCTAATTTGTGTCAGATGCGAAAACCTTCTTTGTGGGGAAGCTTCACAGTGCAAAGTGAGTCTGAGGTACGGATTAAAGATTGGTCGATTTGAAAGAACTAAAGTGCTGAGTACTTTACTCTATTTTGGCGTTGCAAAACGATCTCATGAAGAATCTTGCCGTAGTATCAGAATTGTGTCTCAAAATTATTGGAGGCAGGTAATTACATTTTATCCATAGTTATTGTACAGACACAGTGAAATCAAAAAAGCACAGGGCATGATGACTCTTTGAAGAACAAGAACGTGTGATTTGTGAAAATTCGAATGCTGCCTGAGTTCCCGGGTAATCTTCTGACCAAATTTCCTGCTTCATGTAAAATTATGAGCCAACATCAATGGAACACGTTTTGCTCTCATTAAGTTAGCCATCGTTTCTAAGCTTTTTGACTTTCCAGTCGCTTCAGTTAACCTCTTCATTTGACCTTGATCAATTTGTATTCAGGTCTGGTACACAAATAACATCCTCATCAATCAAAAATGTTTAATTTCCAGTGTTGCGTCAGCTCATCATCTGGTCAACGAGGCAATTAGTACCATTTCCAAATCAAGCTATAGAGCTCACGTAGCTCAATGCACCTTAAGAAAGCAATTAATATCACTGCCAATACAGCTAACGGCACTCAATACTCATGAAAGTCTCCGTCTTACAATACCATCTCACCTGACTCGTAACCTACGTAATTTTGTTTACGTGTTTTTTCTAACTTCATAATTTTTCAAAGCCAATTCTACATTCATACCAAACATGTCCTCCCAAACCGCTCGGAGAAGAGGTGGGAAGAAGGCCAGTGACTCTGAGCCTGATTTCGTTGATGACGTCGTCGAAAAGAAGCCTGTTGTCTCTTACACCAAGCAAGAACCTGAACGCAAATACTACATTGCCCTTGCTTTGGTGACCGTGTTAGCTGTGTACACCAGATTCGCCAAAATCGAACACCCCAACAAGGTCGTTTTCGATGAGGTTCACTTTGGAAAGTTTGCTTCATACTACTTGGAGAGAACCTACTTCTTTGATTTACACCCTCCTTTCGCGAAGATGTTGATTGCCTTGTTTGGTTGGTTGATTGGTTACGATGGAAAGTTCAAGTTTGACAACATCAACGACTCATACATAGAAAACAATGTTCCTTATGTTGCGTACAGAACATTCATTGCTTTTCAAGGTACTCTTGTTGTTCCAATTATGTTCTTGACGATGAAGGCATTGGGATTCTCCATTGCTGCCTGTGTTTTGTCTTCAGTTATGGTTTGTTTCGACAATGCACAAGTTGCTGATTCGAGATTGATTTTGTTGGATGCCACTTTGATCTTGTCTGTCGCAGCTACCATGTACACCTACGTGAAGTTTTCCACCTACCGTAAGCAACCATTCACCAGTTGGTGGTGGGTCTGGCTCCATGCTACAGGTGTAGCCTTGTCTTGTGTGATTTCCACCAAGTATGTTGGTGTCTTCACATATGTGACTATCGGAATTGCTGTCGTCCACGAATTGTGGTTCTTGTTGGACTACAAGAAGGGTTTGACCTTGGTAGACATGTCGCACCATGTTGCTGCCAGGTTGTGGTCTTTGATCGTCCTTCCATTCTGTATCTACTTGTTCTGGTTCTACTTGCACTTTGCTGTGTTGACCAAGTCCGGACCAGGAGACTCATTCATGTCCTCCGAGTTCCAAGAATCTTTGGAGGAATCGCCATTGACTAAATTGGCAAAGCCAGTCCAGTTCTTTGATATCATCACCATTAAGCACAAGGACACAGAAACATTCTTGCACTCGCACAAGTTTGACTACCCATTGCGTTACGAAGATGGTAGAGTTTCGTCCAACACCCAACAGGTCACTTGTATGTCTGACCCTAACCACAATGAAGAGAATGATGTAAACAACCAGTGGCAAATCTTACCTGCCAGCATTGACGACCAAAAGACGTCTACCATCTACACAAATGATGTGATCAGACTTAGACATGTCGGAACCGGTGGATACTTGTTGACCCACGACGTTGCCTCGCCATTGAAGGCCACCAACGAAGAATTCACGATTGGGTACGGAGATGAAGCGCTTCACGGTGACAAGTACAACCACACCTTGTTCAAGCTTCGTTATGCTTCTACCACGGGTACCAAAGACCAAAGAAAGGAAATAAAAACCAAGGCTACCAACTTGAAGGTTGTGCACGTCGATACCGTTGTCGCAATGTGGACTCACGACGACACCTTGTTGCCGGAATGGGGCTTTGGGCACCAGGAAGTGTCTGGAAACAAGAAGATTCCAGACAAGGACAACATTTGGACATTCGACAATATCGTCAACATGCCTAAGGAGGATGGCAGAAACGTTGTGAAGGAAAAGTCCCTCAGAAAGATTCCATTCTTGAAGAAGTGGTGGGAGTTACAGGGCTTGATGTTCCATCACAACAACCAGTTGACTTCAGAGCACCCATTTGCGTCGCAGCCTGACTCCTGGCCATTGGCATTGAGCGGTGTCTCTTTCTGGAATGACAACGAGAACCGTAGACAGATCTTCTTCACAGGAAACGTCATTGGTTTCTGGTTGCAAGTGTGTACCTTGGCCATCTACGCTGGTTTGGTGTTGGCAGACCAAGTCACTCAACGCCGTAACCTCAACTTGATCAACGACAAGGCAAGATCTAGATTGTACAACACTTTGGGATTCTTGTTCATTGGATGGGCTGCCCACTACTTCCCATTTTTCTTGATGAACCGTCAAAAGTTCTTGCACCACTACTTGCCAGCACACTTGATTGCAGCCTTGTTTTCTGGTGGTTTGGTTGAATTCATAACCTCGAACAACTCTAGGGTGGCAGGAAGTCGTCCATTGGGTGTTGTGAAGTTCAAGCTTATCCCTATCGTTTCCGTAATGTCGTTTGCCATTGTCTGGTTCTTCTTTTACTTCAGACCAATCACATACGGTGACATCTCCTTGACCCCTGAACAGGTTCAAGCAAGACAATGGTTGGATATTAAGTTGCACTACGCAAAGTGAGGTATTAAAATGTAGAAGTATTGAATATATGAAAGACTAGAATGAAAGTCCAGAGTTATGGCCTTGGAGTCTTGATTGATGTAGAGCTTTGTAAAGAAGGTCGTAGTACCTCACACCTATACGAATCTAAAATTGGAACCGATGAAGTACATGTATCGATTTGAACCTGGGGTCACCAAGTAGAGCTTAGTTGATTTTTGAAGAATGTTCCATGCATATTTAGTCTTTACTGAATGATATAATTCGTTTAATCTAGCCACAGAGATGAGCTATTTCGACCCCAAATTAACAGGCATATTCGAATGATCTAAGGCATCACTCCTTTTAGATTACCCCACAATCTTACTTACCTAATCTACTATTTGAACCGGCTGTTGGACACCTCATCTTGATCTCATCGCTCTTAACAAAAACAAAATCGAAGCAAAACCAAATCGAATCAAATATAGCAAACGATCAAACGATGTCGGTGAAATCATATTTAGTCAACTTAAAGCAATTACTTCAGTCCAACAAGCTCGCACGCCCTTTCAGATTTGTCACGGGCAACCAGTCCGCTGACTTGGACTCTGTTATCAGCGCATTAACTTATGCTAAATTAGCTAACTTACAAAATGAAAGTTCACACTTGGTTCCCTTGATCAACATTCCCCGTGCTGATTTGAAATTAAGAAGAGATATTGTTACTTTATTGAAAGCTCACTCGATAGAGGAGGACTTGTTGTACTTCGTTGAAGACTTTGAACGTTTGAGTGGTGGATTTAAGACTGAGCTTGTCTTAGTTGACCATTGCAATATCCAGGGAGACGAATTACATAGCTACTTGCAACAGGGTAAGTTGGAGGTCGTTAGTATTATCGACCACCATGATGATGAAGGAGTTTTCAAGACTGCAGAACCACGCTTGATTCACAGTAACGGTTCTTGTTCAAGTTTGGTATTCAATTATTGGTACAACCAGCTTGGCAAAGACTTTGCATTGTTTGAAAAGAACTCAGATATCATAGAATTATTGTTGGGCCCATTATTGATCGATACTTCTAACATGACATCCAAGGTAGAACAAGGAGACCTTGATGCGATTGCTATCTACGAGAAAGTCTTAGCTTCTGACAACGTTGATTTAGTACACCTTGACAATTCCAACGAGAACATTTTCGAGAGCTTCTACAAGAGTTTGAAGACTGCGAAAAAGGATTTGAGTGGCTTTAAGTTCAGAGACATCTTGCGTAAAGATTACAAGCAGTTTTCCTTCAAGAATGACTATAATGTTGGATTCAGTTCGATCGGGAAATCGTTGAGCTGGATCTTGAAGAATTTCGACTTGAAGCTGGAAATAGCAGGCACATTATCGCAGATGTTGGTAGACCAAAATTTGAACCTTTTAGTCATTACAAGCTCATACACTCAGAAGGAGTCTGGGAAATACACTAGAGAGTTTGCATATTATTATGAGGCTACAGACAAGCCCAAATTGGCCAGTTTGTTTGAATTGACCAAAGACCCTCTTGAATTAGATGAAAATGTATACAAGTTGAAAGATCATGACTACAGACTTGGAGACTGTGGTATTTTCAAGGTATACAATCAGGAAAATGTGGCTGCTTCAAGAAAACAAGTTGTCCCAATCGTTAAGTGTACCTTAGAGAACTAAACTTTGAACACTCTGGACTATACATTAAGGCTTTTAGTAGAACGCAAGACATTATGCCACTGTAGGCATTTGACGTTGATGTTCCTTGGGAACTAAAATTTATCCATGAATTTGATCGTATCTGGCTCTAATTCTTTATATGCTTGTAGGATTGAAGAATGATTGGTCAAATGTCTCAATCAAGTGTAAACAATTCGAGCAGCATGAAATACGTCATTGCCTCTCAGCTTTTTCTGAATACTATTGGCTGCAAAACGGTCGCTGAGGGTGGGTTAAAAAGCCAAGTGATTTTACATCTCCTTCGTACAGTTGGGGAACCTTTCAGTGTCTACTTCAACAGGTTCAACTGTAAGGTGGTTTGATTAGTTGTGTGTCTGGTTGATATAACTTTATTTAGAAATAACTAAGTTTGACAAGGGTCTTTTGACATCGTAGCATTAAGAGAAAGTATTGTGAAATAAGATTTGAATCAACTGTGAATTCGGTAGATCGTTTCTTGTGGTAATCTTCACCTCAACAAACCCGAAATTAACTTTAGAATCATGATTCAGGTACATAGCTGATCTTGAATTTGATTGAATTTATTTCCAAGAATTTTGTAGGCGAAGGCAATAACGAGTTAGTTTTCTCCAAGGTCTTTGTCAATTCGCTTATGACATCAGGATACACCAACGTAAATGGTTCGTAATCGTCAAAAATTGGCTGTGTACATTCACCAGCCGTATCACATACGTATAAGATCTTCAAACAGTTGGAAAGTACCTCATTGCTTACAGAGACATCCAAGCTCACATTCATCACCCAAAGGTACCACCACACTCCATCAAGTTCAAATTTGAACTTTCGAATGGCTAGGGAGTTGATTTTGTCGATGATTGAGTTGTACATGATTAAGTGTTGAGAATATTCTTCCAGATTTTGATCATATGCAAGTTGAAGCTTCCATTTGAGCAACTTTAGGCTGCCTTCACTCGATTCTCCGACTGTGCTTGAGCACTTTGAACACTTAATATCACCTTTGTTCACAGTTAGAGTATTGTTAGAATCCTTCAATAATAGATAGTGACTTCCTATAATCACGGTGGAACTATCGGGTGGTTGAAGTGCTCCATTATAGTGCTTTCCTCCACTATGGTCATGTTTGTTATGAGGTTTATGACAATGCCAAAAATCCATTAATTCAAACCAGTACTCAGAGGGCATGTCCATAAATCTGTACTCAGAAGACTCAAGGATAACTGATTTGCAGTCCAAACAGCGAAATTGGAACTGGTTGACCTTAGAATCTGTTTGGGATGTCTTGTTAAGTAGATCTTTGCAGGACCATTTGGAGACGGGAGTAAAAGTTTCTTGCTGTGATTTAGTGGTTGAACTCGATGATACTTTGACGACAACTGTCAAGTACTTATCTATAAGCTTAATGTTGGAAACCGTAGTTGAAGTGGGACTAACATTAATGGGTAAGACCACAGATATAGCTTGCGACGTATTCGATTTCACAACTAACTCATTCTTGTCTGATAATCGTATCTGCTTGATGTCTGAAACACTACCACTGAATGGTATTACGCAAGTTATCAGAGATAAGGTGGGTAAGTACTCTGTAAAACTCATACTCATCTTTATTTCATACTTGGTCACATGATGGAGTAATACCTGATTTGTAATTAATGACATAACGCGATTAATACATTTATTTTACGTGGACGCGTTATGAAGAGAATTGCACTACACTTCGATCATGTCGCAGGAGAACCAGGACGATGTTTTGGGATTGGACCAAACTCTCAAGCTCTCCAAGCGTGTTAAAGTTGCCAGGCTTGACTTTGAAAGGGTGATGGACAAGAATTCTGGGCTTCCTTACATTGCAGAGAATCATGGCAAATTAAGTAGGACATTACAGAAGAAGGATAAACAATTCCAGAAGAAATGGAGTGGAAAACCTTCCATCAGCAAACAAGCCAAACTAGACCATGAGTATGAAAACTTAGGAAACGTCTTACAATTTTACCAGTTGTGGTGCCATGGTCTCTTCCCCAAAGCTAACTTCAAAGATTGTATTCATTTGTTAAGAGGATTGGGTGCAAAACTGTCACAACTCAAGCTTTACAGAAGAGAGATGATTGATAGGGAATTAGATAAGCTTAAAATGCAAAATGGCTTGGAAGAGCATGTGGTATCTGACACTGAATTCGGTGTTAGAGTAGATGATTCTGCTCCACAACAAGCTCAAGGTGAAGAAAGTAACCAAAATGCTGAAGAAGATGAAGATGACGATTGGAGTTTTATGAACAGACCCCGTATTCCACGGAACAATGGTTTGTTTATAGCAGATGACGAAGAAGACGATTTGTACCTGGTGCCCACACATCATCAGGGAACTGAAGAACAAACACGTCAACCTGTGGAAAACACCAGGAATACCGTAGAGACTGCTGAAGAGGTTGTTCAAACAACAAACTCTGGAAAAACAGAAATTGCCACCGATAATAACATCCAGGATGAAGAAGACCCATTCTCAGATGATGACGAAGTCTTTTTGAATACGACATCCCAAAAAGCAACAATCGAAGAGTATCCGGTCGAAGAAGAAATGCAAGAAGAAGACTACGATCTCGAACTCATGAGAGAATTCGCAAACTGATACTTCTATGCGGTAATATATATCTTTCTCAAGTTACTTGTGTTGGTAAAGATATTAGATATCTTTTCTTGGCTGTACTCCACGTTCAAGTCAGAATTGAAAAGGGCAATGAGGTAGCCACCAGACCTCAAGTATACATCTAGCATAACAGGCTCGCTCGACTTCAGCTTCAGCTTGTCCTTCTCCCGATTCGAGTGTTTCTTCTTGCGAACCAACTTAGAATTGTGCCTGAAGAACGGCATGATAATTCCCTTGTTGTACAAAGAGTTCTTTTTCAAGTTCATGTACTCTATTCCAAACTCCGAGGTGAAAGCCCTATAGTGAATGGAATTCTCGAAATTCAAGGTAGTGTGCATTGACCCATGTATCCCAATAATACGCGTCATGAATTCAGTATCCAAGTGAGGCTGCTTTTCCAACTTATCGGCAAACCTGTAATTCTCAGCTTCAATCTTGTATTCGTACTTGGGAAAGTACTCTTGAGAAATTTGAAACAGCTCTGCTATTCTTATTTCCATAATGTACGCAAAGTCGAACTCGTATTGGACTGCAAGAGACTTAACAAGCAGCATTGCTGCGTTTTTCAAATTACCAATGGCAAATAACTTCTCCCACAATTGTTTGTTATTGAGAGCCGCTTCAGATTGTTTGTTTGACTTATCACTTGTTCCATCGTTTGACTCATTGTCCACAGAATGTTCCTTTATCAATTTAGTAAACCTAAAATTGTGATTCTGCGAATAAGGTCCTCCAGACCCGTCTTTTTCGAATACTGTCATCATTGATTTAGTGCTGGTAGCTCTTCCCAACTTCATGCTCAACGCGTTGAGCTCATTGTTGACAACAAGGTTACGATCAATGGATAAGGACCTCACAGAAGTGTTGGTTTGCTTTTGCTTCAACTCCCCAACAGGTGTCTCTAAAATTGTCATGATTTCTCTTGCAACAGCCTGTAACTTTTTGCAGTTCTCGTCCAGGAACTCTGGTTTTTTAAAAGCGTCAAAAATGGCTAGTACGCCAACTATCTCACGTTTAGCAGTGAATAATGGTACGCCGCAGTAAAACTTGATGTACGGGACACCCGATACAAAAGGATTGCGTGAAGTCCTCCAATCTTTAGAGGCATCTAACAATAGAAAGTACCCCAGAGACAAAATTGCATGGGCGTCGATTGAAACTGCACGCGGAATGTCGCTGACTCCTAACAATGTTTCCACTTTGATTAAGGTACGCAGTGTCTCCACCACCGAGATCAGAACTCCAGAAACACTGAAGGATTTCCTAAGGTTTCCAATTATCTTCTTAAATAATGATTTGTCTTGCCAATGTTCAAGCTTTGAGTAGTTATCTACTGGTTTGCGGCGAGAAGATTCCGAGTAACATTCTGGTGGCTGCAACAATCCCATGTCTTCAAAGCAAGGTGGACACGGGACATTTGATAAGTTCCATTTTCCCTGCTGGTGTCAGTATTGAGCTGTATCACAATTGTTAAGTGGACATACTTTTGAATAAGCATCTAAAAAGTGGGCTTTTGTCAATGTTAGTGGTGCAATATAACTTTCGTTGGAGGGACTAATAAATGTTACTGGTTTGATCTTTGTAGGTAGTGGAGGAGTGGTTTCCTTCTTTGATTTCCTTTTGCCGCTGGAAGTTTGGTTCTTTCTTGAAATCATGACACAGCAGCACCAGTTTATGATGTCGTTTATAGTCTTGCAAGCCTTCAGAATATCAGTCCAAGTAAATCGAAATTTTGCTTGCCACAAACTTAATTTTGCACCCAAATCTTAACAACTGAAAGTAGGGAAACTTCTTCAAATGGAACATATCGAATAGTGTAAGTCACCTCTTTCAACTAACAGTGAGTTTGTACTCTTTGTTTTCAAATCTGTTGTTACATCTTCCGACTTTCCCACAACTTCAAAACTCAGATCAATGTTTAATGCCTTCATATTGTCCTCCTACAATCATTCGAATATTCCAATTTATAACTACTCATCGATCTATAGACTACTCCTCCATCTTGATGTCTCCATCTTTGTCGCTCTTATCGTTTGGTTTGTCGCTCTTGTCTTCAGACTTTATGTCTGACTTAACTTCCTCAGCCTTGGCCTTTTCCGCAGCTTCTCTCTCCTGTCTCAATTTTTCGTCTTCCAACGACATTCTCAAAGCCAATGCTAAGTCTGGGTCTTGCGAAGGGTCGAATCCACCTGTAGCTGCGAATGCGTCGGCTCCTCCAAAACCAAAGTCGTCTCCACCAACGTCCAATCCCCCTTCAACGAGGATCCTCGAGTTAGCAATCACTTCGTATAACAATCTAGGTCCTGGTGGAACTGTTACCAAATGCGAGTTGTCATTGTTATTTATTGCTGCATTGAACCTCTCCAACTTGGTGGTGTTAATCGATTCTTCTCCGAAATTTATAACGTCGATTGCCACGTTATTCTTCTTCATCTTCTTGGCCAACTTCTCCAATTCCTTCTCAGACTCAGTTATCGGACTGCCTACAAATACTATGATTCTTTGTCCACCAGCCTTGTTTTGGCGGTGCTTTAACGCTAATGCTGCGACCTGAACACCGCTGGAAAAGTGGTTCTCGCCGCTTATCTTAGTCTCGTGTACACCGCTCAAGATCTTACCAAAGTCGGCAGTCAAGGTCGAAAGCACCTGGGGCCCCTGGCCTCCGTAAGCTAAAAGACCCACTGTGTTCTCGGGGTTGGAGTTGACCTTACTCTGGAAAATGAACTCAGTGGTCGTCAATTGTGCCTCGTAACGAGTAGTGGCATAGTCGCCGTTCCTCATATACTCGGAATTGTCGATCGCTATCATTGTAGCTTCAAGAACCATGATGAATAAATGCCTATGCTTTTCACAATCTGGGTGCACTGAATCAATAAGTGCAGGGGAAAGTAATGGGTGGGAAGATTTGATAACAATGAAAGATTGTATGGCTATCGATAACGTCCAATCCTATCTTAAACTATCCAAAAGGTGATGTGCTCCAGCTTAGTAGTTGCCACTCAACTTGCCAAAAAAAAACGCTGGAATTGGATTGATCAAATTGTGCACGACACGTCCGAGTATGGAAAGAAGCAGTAAACAACAAGGTAGTCATGGCTTATACTAAAGCAGAGAAGGAAGCGATCATAGGTCACTTCAAGCGAGAATCCGAAGCACATTTGAACCGAATCCGAGCCCGTTCGGATGAGCTAGTTGGCGTTGCTGAGCAGCAGGTTCTACGCAGACTCAATAGTGTGAGTGCCACACTTTGGCAGGTCAGGATCAAGGATGTTTTACAGATAGAACGGCAACATAAGCCTACGCTACGTAACTTATTACGTGATGTGAAGGCGTTAGAGGATAAGTCTGCTTTGCAACTGGATTCACAGAACTCAGTTTTCTTCACATCTACAAATCAACAAGCCATCAATAAGAATTACTCTAATACGACGGTGAACAAGAGTTATTTGAACAATTCTAACTCTCTGGGTAAGAGCAACTACTCGGGAGGCTCGCATAAGAGCAAGACTCAACTGCACAAGTCGATGACTAGGTCGATGAATAATAGTATACACCTGAATAATAGCCTGGGGATGAACTCGACGCGATTAGTGGATTCAAAGGAGGTTAAAATGAACGGGGGAGGTGATGGAAAGGTGCGAAAGAGGTAGTAGAGTTCACTACTAGGTTATTTGGTGAATCGCTGTATCATAATGGGAAATGGTTAAAAGTGGTTTTAGGTGTAGTTGAAATTTAATATGAAATTGAGTATTCAAGATTGTCAGCAACCCCTTTATATTTGCTAACTATTCGACAAGAGTGGTTACAACTCATTGGAGAATGAGACTCGCAAGCCATTTGTTCGACCCCCGAAGAAGTATCCGAAAGCATCTCAAAAGAACTATTTAAAAGCATATCAAAAGAGCTGTCTAAAAGCATCTCAAATGGCCTCTCTAATCTCATAAGACGCAAGAAACTCTCAAATTACATCCTAACTCGCATTCCAATTAATTCTTCGTATTTATCTAATTTTTTTAATCACTAATATACATTTCCTCCTTATGCTTCCTCTGGAATATCGTCATGGAAATACTTTCCTTCCAAAGTAGGCTTAATGATTCCAGCACGGATGACGAAATCACCAAATGGTTCACCCTCGTTTCTTTCCAAACTCCATCTCTTGAACAATGGCTTCAAAGTATCCAAGATTTCGTCTTCCTTAATAGAGTAACGGTAGATCTTGTTCAAACGTTCACCGTGGTGACCTCCACCAAGCATTAAGTTGTAAGCACCAAGGGCCTTACCAACCAAAGCGACTTCAGCAACCCAAGGTCTGGCACAACCATTTGGACAACCGGTCATTCTCATCACAACCGAGTCGTGTCTTAATCCGTACTCTTCCAAGGCAACCTCTAATTTAGTGATCAACTCAGGCAAGTAACGTTCGGACTCGGCCATGGCCAAACCACATGTTGGGAAAGCCACACACGCAGCCGAACTCAATCTCAAACCAGAGAAAACAGTGTTCGACAACTTGTACTTCTCCAACAAGTCCTTGACATCTTGCAAGTCCTTGTCTTCGATATTCGAAACAAGCAAGTGTTGGTTACCGGTCAATCTGAACTCACCAGACTTGTTGTTCTCCAACAAGTAATTGGCAATTGCTTTGAGACCAGACTTCTGTGGCAACTCTGGAGTGTCTTCGATTCTACCATTTTCAATGAATGCAGTGAAGTGGTTGAGTCCGACTTCGTCTTTGACCCATCCGAAGTAGTCGACATTCGATTCAATCTTGAAAGCAGCAGGTTCGGCAAACTTGTAGCCTAACAACTCTTCAACCTTGCCCTTGAAGACTTCGACACCCAAATCGTCAATTGTGTACTTCAATCTGGCGTGCTTTCTGTTGGTTCTGTCACCAAAGTCTCTTTGAACCAACATGATCTTCTCACACACAATGTGAACCTGGTCCTTAGAAACGTATCCAAACATAGATCCTGTTCTTGGGTAGGTCTTCTTGTTGTTGTGTGTGGATCCCATACCACCACCTACTACAACATTGAAACCTTCGACAACGTTGTCCTTGACAATTGCAATCAACCCAATGTCGTGAGCATACACATCAACGTCGTTATATGGCGGAACTGTGATGACAATCTTGAACTTTCTGGGCAAGTAGGTTGGGCCGTACATTGGCTCAACATCAGCAAGAGCATTTCCAGCAACCAATGTCTTCTTTGTCTTGATGGCGTTCTTACGTGACTCCCACTTGGCAGAGTCGCCAGGCTTGTCACCCTCATCTGGGCCCTCCAACCAGATCTCGTGGTAGGCAGTTGTTTGAGGCAACAAGTGCTCGGAGATCAAAGTACCAACCTCTGAGACTTGACCATGAACCTTCGCATTACCTGGCAATGCAGAAATCATAACGTTTCTGTTAACATCACCACAGGCGGCTAAAGTATCAAGCAATGCAGCGTTCATACCTCTGATTGCAGGCTTCAAGTCATGCTTGACAATACCGTGCAACTGGAAAGTGGCTCTGGTAGTGACCTTTAAGGTTCCGTTACCTCTCTCATCTGCCAACTCGTCCAACTTCAAGTATTGTTGGGGGGTTGCTTTTCCACCAGGCAATCTAAGACGGACCATGAAAGCATAGGCAGGTTCTAAACCTTCAGCCTTACGGTCATCTCTGATGTCACGGTCATCTTGCATGTAAATACCGTGGAACTTAGTCAATTGCTGGTCAACAGCAGAGATTGCACCAGTACTTTGGTCTTTCAAACCT
Organism: Kodamaea neixiangensis; assembly: GCA_030565385.1. Classification (NCBI taxonomy): domain Eukaryota; kingdom Fungi; phylum Ascomycota; class Pichiomycetes; order Serinales; family Debaryomycetaceae; genus Kodamaea; species Kodamaea neixiangensis. The sequence continues at coordinate 64,708 of JAJMBT010000036.1, forward strand.
TCGGCAATCGTACCTCTCAAGAAGTCTGAGCCAATCTTCATGTCTTCGTTAGTCATAGGCTTTGGTTCTTCGACTCCTTCGACATTGTCGACACCTAAAGCTTTCCAGATCTTTGGAATCCACTCGTTGTAACCGGTGCTGAAGCCGTCAGCATCTTGGTCATCTCCAAGACCAATTTCAGCCAATTCCACTCCTCCGTACAACTTCAACTTAGCGTCCAAGTCCTTGGCTGGCTTGTTGTAGTAGTGCTTGTCTTCCTTTCTTGGCCAGTACTGAGAGTCACCAAGACCAAAGACAGAGTATTTGATAAGAGACAAATCGAGAGTGTTATTGTTCTTCAATCCATCCCAGAATTGCTTACCGTTGGTTGGGAACTCACCTTGACCAGATGTGGATGCAACAAACACAACGTTGGTCTCATTGGGCAAGTCCTCGACAGACAAGTCGTCCATAGCCAACACAACCGACTTCAATCCACGGCCCAAAGCTTGTCTGTTCACCTTCTTGGCGATAGCTTCAGCATTACCACCGTCAGATGCAAATGCAATGGTTAATGGAGGACCTGAGAGTCCCAGCAACAACTTGGCAAAAGACTCTTCAGCAACCTTACTTTGTTTCAGCTTGGCTTCCGAGTTTGCGGTTTGAGTCAAGTTTCTAGAAAGAAGTGGGTTCTTCTTCAGCAAGATAGCCAACTTGTTTTCACGGTCCAAAAAGTCCTGCAATTGCTTCCTCAAGTTCGAGGAGTCCAACTTGAAGATGTCAGCTTCGTTCTTGATAGATGGGTCGTATCTGTAAAGAGGCCAGTATCCAGTGTCGACAGCCTTCTTGGTTTCGAGCAAAATATCCAATGTGGAGTCAGATTCAGAGTTGTACGGCAAGTATGCTAATACGATGGAAGGACCGTTGAACTTCTCAGCCTCAATCAATGCTTGCAATACTTGTGTGTATGAGGAGTAGATGGCAATAGAGGCAACGTACACTCCTCCGTAGTTCATGGCGTACAATCCAACATCCTTCTTTCTAAAGCCATTCACAGGAGCACTTTCCTTTTTGCTTTGGAAGGGTTCCGAGTCGATGATCAACATGTTGATGTTTTCTCCAGAACTGATAACATTGTGGACACCAGAGGAACCCAAGTCGTAAGACCATGCGTCGGATCCAACCAACCAGTTGCTCTTTGTGCTCAAGTACTGTTTATACTTGAGGATTTCAATGCTCGATGTAGAGTTGGATTGTTCCAACAAAGAGATGGTTTCCTCGGCCAACAGTTCGCTGACAGAACCCTGTTCTCTCTTCTGCACCAACCACTTGGTCAAGCTGGAAACCAATTCGGTGCTCTTGTCCTTGAAATCGTTCTTTTGAACGCTCTGCGACACCAAGTCAACCAACTTCTTGGATTGCTCAACGTCGTACAAGTACGAACCAAAGCCGAATTCAGGGCTGGATTCGTTTGTGTTCGATGACAGGAATTCGTTCAACAAGTTCAAGTTTCCTGTGTTGACTTGTTTCAAAACCTTCAAGTAGGCATCTTCCAACTTGCGTGCGCTGGTAATAGCAGACACGTACTCAGTAGACAAGGAGGTCTTGGTGACGGTTCCATAGAACACATTCTGCTCCGGCGACTTAGATCTCACATTCTTAAGCAAGCTAGCTACAGAAGCGCTGTCTCCGTGGCTGAAACTAGCACCAACAATTTTAGTAAAGTTCTTCAAAGTCTGGTACTTGGAGTAGTCTTGGAAAAAGTCGAGTAACAATGGCGAGAATGCAGAGTTGCTAGTGACGGTAGTTTGCTCAACAATACTGAGTGTCTCAACAGTAGAAGGAATAATGCTCAACAAACTCTTTAAGTCAAATGGTTGGTACACTCTGAATGCAATCAAAAGAGCACCTTCTTTGGTGGCAGCGGAGGTTAATTCATCGGTGACCTGACCCAAGTACAAGATTGCGTCCTTTGCTCCGCTCACCTTGTTGACTACTTCAAAAGGTTTCACGTTAAAGTAGCTCAATAATTCTTCGCTGGTTTGGATTTGAGGAACCAATACGCTTTCAGGTGAAGAAGTAGTCTCTTCTTTAGCCAACTTGCTGAAAAAGTTGAACACAGCACCTTGATTTAATCGTGCCAAGTTATAAGCCAACTTAGTGTTTATGGCAAGGTCATTGGCGGTGTTTGAAATTAGGATGGGGTAGTTCAAGTCTCTCAATATCGTCACCAATGAGTAGTCATCATTGTCCAAAAGAACATGTGAGACAACAGGGTTACTCTGGAAGCTTGCCAACGACAAAAAAGGCAAGTTCTTGAAGATTGTAGTGCCTGTAGTGAAAATAGTTGTGAAATCAGTTGGCTCATCGGATTCATTCGCAGCCAAAAGACTCAAATGGTTATCCACCTCAAGGTACGGGTCGTTGTTTTCTATCAAAACAGTCGAGTCAACAACTGTAAACGCACCAGCAACCGACTTGGCGGGCTGCGTAACAAATACTGTCCCTCCTACTTCGGCAGCAGCTTGTGTCACTGATCTACTGTTAGTACTTGCTCATATCGATCCAAAAAAGTTTCTGAAATATTCCATCCAAAAAGCCAAAACGTTGGTTGCACACATACCAGTTGACACTTGATTCAAACTCATGCTAGGATTACTTCAAAAGAGGTACCCCAGAATAGGACTTGCTTGGTTAAATATATAATCGAGATCCCGAAGACTACATATACTACGAAAATTGGTATTTAAATGTAGCCATTGCACGTGATGATTTGTCTATAATTTATTATTAAATACTGGCCTTTGATTTGATGTAAAATTTCAGCCCTGGATATTTTCAGCCCTGGGCAACTTCTTCCATGTGAAGAAGATAACGGTTTGACATTCAGATGGAATATTTTGGTGCAAATTTTTAAGAGTGGAAACTAGCTTTAATTGAGTAAGGCTCAGTTATTAATCATAATATGGAGAAACCTTAAAGTAACAGGTGGGTGGTTTGGGTGCAAAATCCCCAGAAGACGTTTGGGTCATGTCGCTCTTTCAACTATTGCGTATGAAGGGGTCCGTAGGTACATGTCCGCAGGGTATTACATGTCCGTAGATTTAGACAACAGGGTTCAAGGAGTGCTCCTCTTTATCTGGAGCAAGGGGTCTATTGCGTGGTTTAGGGTGACAGTGGTGTTCCTCTTGAGTTGCTGTGGTGTGTAGTTGGATTGGTTGAATATGAGAGTTGGATTTTTTTTGGCATAGTTCATTTCTTGCATTGGTTGATCCAACTGGTATTGATGATTGACATGTTTAAGACTGACAAGCTTGGCTTCAGGTAAGTAGCTGATAGAACTGCGATCGTTATCTTTTGCACTCATTAAATCTGGATAGGAACTTGAATTTGAGTACAGAGTTTCCCCAAACCCATTTTGTCTGGCATACCTGTGGTAAGGATCTAAGGTAGTTAGTAAACCAACGTCATCAGGTTTCTTCTTATCTTTGTTGGGTCCTCTTGTCCACGCTCGCTTCATACGCATGTTGATACGCCCAAAGCAAGACAGCCGGGGAATCAAGTTGTTGTACTCTGTCTTGTTCAAATGTGCCATGTTGATGTTGGTGTACGCAGCTTGGTAGATCAGAACTGGTTCCCATTCCAAAATATTGACCACACTTCTTCTTTTCTTCATAAAGGCTTGGTTTTTATAGTTGGCAGTTTCTGTCTGCAATTGAGCCAAAAACTTGTCTTCAAATTCAAACTCATCTTTGAGCGACTTGCGCACCAGATTGCTTGTTTGCATTGCATTCAAGTTGGCCTTGCGAAGCTTGAGAAGGCGGTCGGTGAGGGTAAACTCTTCGTTCGTGCACCACTGGTAGATGGGGCCTTCAACCCATCTATCGGACCCTTTGTAAGGAATGGGTCCAATTGATGCCTCCTTGGCAAGCTGCGATTCAAGAACCTTCTTTGACATTCCCTTGGAGTTCTTCAGTGCTGCTTCAACATTATGATTGAACGCAGCAATATTGGAAGCTTGGGTTACAGATCCCTCCCTCACAACTGAAGACTTGAAGTTGGGTATTTTAAATTGATGGAAATGTGCGTCCATTTCTACATCCTTCGGACACTTCTTCTCAAGGTCCTCCTCTTTTCCATTCTTTCTTTCCTGCAGCTTCTCTTCAGCAAATAAGTTATCACTGGCATACCTGTTCATAGGATCCAATGTACTTGAAAATTTAAGCATTTTCTTAGATCTGGCAGCACTCTTCTTTTCGTACAGCTTGACCTTCAGTTCCTTGACCTCGGGTTCAATCAATTCTTTAGCAATGGAGGGCTTTCCTGCGACCCTCTTACCCTCTAGTGGTGAATGCAAATTTGATTGCAAATTTTGAGTTTGTGCAACATCCACAAATGGCTGCGAAAAATCCACACTTGAACCAATTTCATCAAAGTGATCTGTGAGACATTCCATTGATGGTGGCCAGTTAGGATTCTGTCTTGACAGGTCGAAGATTTCCATGTTGTTGTAGTCATTCACGCTGGAGCTGGACTCCGCACTGCTAGCCAATACTTCTAATGTGGGGGCCAATATATCTTCACTGTTGACCACCTCATCTGCAAAGAAGGAGCTTCCAAAGTCAAACTCTTCTGCAAAGAAAGCTTCAACTTCTTGGCTAAGCGTAAGTGCTTCGTCGTCTATTGAGAATTTGACCGTTGCTTTCTGGCGAACAGGTATGGATTCTTCTTCAATTGTACTCATATGTTTTGGTTCTTCTTTCGAGCTTTTCAAAACCTTTCCGTTTATGCTTGTGGAATTTCCAATTGGAGCTGTAGGCTCCTTTCCAAGAAGACATTCTTCAGGGTTGTATCTTGAGATTGCCATACTTGTGTCCCAAGTAAACCGAAGTGATACCTCTGCATATTCCCGAAATAAATACATTTTGATATAGCATATTCGAGTATATTGCAGGCGCAACTGACGCTAATAGAAGCGTCATTCCGAAGTCACTGTCTCTAGTTCGTTCGTGCTCTAATCTTTCCATTTTGAAGAGCATGTCTATTTCTCAAAGCTTGGAATTTCCCAAAATATTAACGAAAAATTAAAAAAAACTTTGGTTAAATTGATAAGAGATTGATCAGATACAACTCTTTCCATCGCAGAACTTCAGTCAATAAACTGTCTATAATTTCCAGCGATGTGCTAAGCTTGAGCAGAAACAGAGCAAAACTAAAGATGGCAGTTGAAATTTCGTCGTAGTGGTTGTCACCGAAGTATTCTGTTGTTTAGTTGAAGCACCATTTGAACTGAACCTAGGTAATTACTTAGAACCTCGTTCTCACACCTTGAAATGCGTGTATGATTCTCTGCATTTGATCGAAACCATCTTTTATGGTATTGTTGATCTCTCACATGATTTTTACGTTTACAATTATTGAAGTCATACGCATCAACCCCCTAGGAGGCAGTACTGTGCTACAAACTGCTGCGAATTAGTAAGAGATTGCACTAAAGTACACAATCACAATCCATCCGAACCGATCGAGTTGCGAAATTTGGAGTTGTGATCCAGCCATAAAGAATTGGGCAACGAGTGCTTGGTTTTTGAATGGTTCATGTAGTGTCGTGTTCATACATTCTCAGCAACTTGCCACCACAAGGAAGTACGGTGAAATGCATCGAACGTCCATGCCGTTTTCCGTTTTCACCATTACTCAAATGTTGCACAATGATGCAGCCTCACTCGAATAAGTGGAGTAAGCAGAACCTGTTGCAGTCTTTTATGCGCAAATTAGCTTGCAGTATGTTACCGCATCTGAACTAGAGCCATAGTCGTTAAGGTTCAGAGCAATAGCCCTCAAAGTTCATTGATTTGTAATTTTGCGAGTATTCTGGGATATCAGCAAACCTTTCCTATTCACAATTATTCTTTTGTACAAGGTAGAGGAGACAGAACCAAACTAAAGAACTAGACTATCATTTTCAGTTACTTGTCGTCGAGAATTAGTTGTTAAATTTACCAGGTTGTGAAAATTGGCAGATGTCATCTTTTAGTATGCACAAGCAACGTACAAATTTGTGGTGAAACCGTTCTTACTTCGGGTCGAGTTCGGCCAACTATTTATATGGTGCTAGTTGTGACCCGAATCTACACTAAATAAGAAACTGAATCCGCCTCCTGTACCGGAAGGCAAGCTGCAACCCATTACCTTCATTGCGAATAAAATTGATTGTGGAAATTGTGTGGCTGTGGATTAAATTTTGTACATATATATTAGGGCCGCTCCCATGATTTGTAGTCGCTCCTTATGTATTAAGTATGACTGTTCTTGATACTGCTGCTGTTGACAAAAAGTATAACGTGAGACCCTATGTGGACGCACCTCCGACCACTTCTGGGATTGAGACAATCAAATTGGAGGCTGTTGATTTATCCAAGTTTAAGGAAGGTGATTCGTCAGATGCAGTTGCAGCCAGAAAACAGTTAGCTCAGCAGTTGGAAGATTCGCTTCTGACGTATGGTTTTATTACAGTAATCAACCATGGTATCGACTTGAAGGAGATTGAGCAATTAAAGGCGTATGCACAGTCGATATGCGAGCTTTCGGTAGAAGAGCAGCTGAAGTTTTTGTCAGGAGCTTGGAAGTCCGACTTAGAGGACAGAACCAAATCAAACGGCGCTGAGCGTGCCCAAGGGTTCAAGCCAAAGAAGTACTGGTCGATGAAAAATGGTGTGGAAGATTCAATTGTCTTGTACAACTTCGACAACATGCTACAGAAGAAGTTCTTTGAGACTAACGAAAAGTCACACCCAGAGCTTTTTTTGGCACACTTGGAAGAGATTTCAAGCTACTTTAAGCAGTTACATCTCCTGGTTCTCAAACGTATTACTTACTTGTGTGACATTGTCTTGGAAAAGCCAGAGGGGTTTATCTGGGAAAACTACTACAAGGTTGTAGAGGGTGACGAGGATAACACCGGTCAAGGTGTTGGCAGATTCATGTTGTACGACGAAATGGACCCTGAAGACGAAGCCAAAGTCAACGGAAACTGGCTCAGAGGCCATTCTGACCTTGGTGGGTTCACCTTCATCACGTCGCTGCCTGTTCGCTCGTTGCAGATAAGAGACTACTACACTGGAGAATGGAGATACGTTGGCCACACCCCAGGTGCGATTATAGTTAACGTGGGTGACGCAATGGAGTTTATCACAGGGAGCTATTTCAAGTCATCGATCCATCGTGTTGTGACACCGCCGAAGGATCAGAGAAACTACAAACGCTTGGTGATAATCTACTTTTCGAGTCCTAAGGAATCCTGTATTGTAGATCCAGAAGACTTGGACTCTCCAAAGTTAAAAAGACTCGGATACAATAAGCCGGAGGAATGGGAGAAGATCTCATTTCGTAAATGGCACGACATTAAGGGTACGCTTTTTGGAAGAAAGGCAGTCAACGACTCCAAAGGAGATGAACCAAACTTGGTGTTGGTTCACGGAAGACTTCATGAACGCTGGCACCAGGCTGAAGCAAACTTCAACTTGGAAACAGCAAAGAAAAGGTTCAACATCATAGAATTGTAGCGGTATTAAATGAATGGACATAAAGCTGTAGAAATTGAGCCCTGGCTTTTTTCGCAGCCAAAAGCGCATAAAATTTTTGGAACCGAGATTACAGGAACAGTTGTTAGATACTTTTATTGAAAGGCTTGCAGCCTACTAAGAGAATCACTAACAAAAGGTTTTAAAAAACTAAGAGAAGTTAGATGGGGCAATAGAAGCCTTGTTCTCATCGAGATCAAAAACCACGTAAGCAAATCTCAAGAAGTTGTCACCCAAAATGTTAGGGTTGTTAGGATCATTAGGGATCTTTGCCCCACTGTAAGCAAGGTTTAAGTCACAGCCAGGGAGACGGGTACCGTTCAAAGCGTACGATGGGTTAATCAAGGTGCTGTAAGGAACAGAAATAGTAGCGTCTCCAAAGTGGTAAGTCAAGCTTCCTTCAGGAGCATCACAACCAACGTTGTACATGATTGGAGGGTCCTCAAGAACTGGGTGGTCAAACTTCTTTGCAATCTCGTCGACAATTGAGTTAGGCAAGTAGGTGATCGTGGTACCAGTGTCCAAAACGACGGTGGTGTTGGCAGGAATGTTCAATCCACTGTCGTCAGTGAGAGAGTCCAAAGTAACAAAGAACGCCTTTGGAGACTGGAAAGGAAGGTCAATCAACTCGCCCGTGTACTTGGTTGAGTCAGTTCCACCAAAAATGACAGAACCAGAGTCGGCACCTGGGTTCATAAAGATCGAGTAGAAGTTGTGAGAAATCAAGCCTTGCTTTACCAATTCCTGGGGGAAGTTGGTGTATTCGTACTGAAAGTATGGAATGGATGCTTCGTTGGAAGCGTACCCAATTCCAAAAATTCCACCGTTGGTAGTAGAAACGTCGGCGACTCCGATAGTAACGTTAGTAACAGTAACACCACCAACGATGACGTCGTCGGTGTAGTATTCACCAATAGCAAAAGAACCATCACCGTAGCTCGCGAGGAATCTTTCGTTGGTGTCAACAGCGGAAGTAGAATCCTTCACGTCGTAAACACCTCCTCCCATGCACCAAGTGCCGGAACCAAGTCCACACAGACCGTCTGAAGCAACCACCCATAAGTCAGAACTTCCTGTGTCGATGTCGACAGCAATGACATCTTGCTGCGAGCCAAAAGTCAAGTTGGTGGTGTAGTACGCACCATGATAGGCCAAGTTGTCAGGAATAACACCTCTCTTGTTCAAGGGCTTGAAATGGCTGACCTTGTCGATTGGTCTATACGCCACAGAGAAGTCAAGTTTAATGCCACCTCCAGACTCTTCGCTTCTTCTTTCGAATGGAAGAGCTGCGATCTGAGTTGCCAACCCAATGAAAATTAACTTTGTAAATGAAACCATTACTGAATAACCTGGTGATTTGAAAGTTGATGGAGTGAATAATCTGGCCTTTATATATACTGGTTGAGTTGGTACCAGTCGCTTCAGAAGATGTTCGTACACCTTTTTGCAGTCAAATTTAGTGTCCACGCATATTGATGCCGTTCACACAGACGATATGGTTGTGCCACTTCCACGGAAGGTCCAATATGGCACATGCGACGTTGAAAGGGATAGCGGCTATTTTCATTGATTAAACTGATAACTACCTGGAATAATTGCGCTTTTGCACTGTACAACATATCAAGTATTTGCTGTCTTCCAGTAGGGGCCAGGAGCAAGAAATTGAGAGGAATAATGCTTGATATTAATAATGGAGAGCACACGTAACTTTAATAAGAAGACCCTACTGGACGAATGCCGCTGATATGTTGTACTGCCTAAGTTTAACCTGGCTTAGGATAAACAATAAAACGTTATCTTTCAAATTGTTCCGGCTACTGACAGGTTGTCTGAAATTGCATCCAGGTAATTCACTCAAAGAAGCGGTCCCAAGGAGTCCATTGTTCTGAGAGGCTTATTGCTAACTGTGAGAATTGTTATGCAGTTTGGTCGACCAATATAACCGAGGAACAACAGGCTCGTCTGGTTCTGGATTTTCCTCTCGTAGCAGAAGAATTCCGAATTCAAAAGTTCAAAAGCGCAATATCCACCACCCACACTCCTTAATCTTCAAAGAACTTTACATCTCTATTTATGTAGATCCTGGCAAGCAATTGAATCCTTAAGCTCTACAGTTTAAGTAAAGTACAATATAATATTTATGGCTGCAAAAAAAGGAACAATACTTGTAGGGTTTATGTTAAGTTTCCATCTCTTGTAGAGTCGATGAAATTTTTGAGCAGTAGAACTAAATTAAAGGGTAACGAGCCACATGGCTAAGTGGGTGTGTAGAATTGAAAGTGCAACCTTGGGTTTTAAAAGAGAGTACCCAAGTTCTGCAACAACCAGACAATAAAAGCAAAAATAGCTGACAAGGCCGATGGACTAGAGATAATTTGGGTGATGATACTGATGACGATACCAGTACTGGTCAAAGCGCTGATTAGAGAGCTCAATGTGATCACTTGGTCCTTCACCAACTGTGTCACCAAATTCTCGGTGAACACTTGCATTTCAGAGTCGGTCAAGGCAGACTTGATGATTGAAACTCCCAAACCAGACTTCTCTAACGAGACACAAATTTCCTCCAAGTCAGCAACCTGACTCACCAATGCAATCACCGACGATATTATAGTTTGTTGTGCACCCGACACGGCAGAGTCAAGGACCGAGCCCAAACTTGCAGCACCACCTTGAGCAGTGTTGACGATTGTGCCTACCGTTCCATCTACCGCGCTGCCGATAGCACCTGTGATGTTGCCTTGAGCTAAGTTGCCCAAGGTGTTGTTGATGGTGCTAGTTGTACCACCCACGATGTTGCCTATGGTGTTTCCAACAGCGTTCGCGGCGCCGCCAATAACGTTGCCGATTGTGTTGACACCACCATTTATCAAGTTACCAATTCCCAGAGTAATGCCTCCGAAAAGACCACCCAAGAGCCCTCCGTTGGATTGCGAGGTCTGCGAGGTCTGCGATGCTTGTGCCTTTGGTGCTTGTTGAGCTTGGGTTTGAACAGTAGGTTGAGGAGAGACCAAACTTGATGGCTGCGTGAAACTAGGTTGTGGGGCCACGAGAGGCTGGGCAGGTTGGGTAAAAGCAGAAGGTGGACTTGAAACACCTGATTGGAGTTGGTTTGTTCCAAATGTTGATGTGCCTACCGTTGGTACCTGGAAAGAATTTGTTGCTGCAGGTACAACAGGGGCAGACGCAGAAGGGACAGGAGCAATTGGCACGTCGTCTCTCTTGAGGTTGATCACCCCGCTTCCAATCAAAGCCTTGGCAATGGTTATAGCACCAGGCAAGACAGTGTAGTCTTTGAAGAACAACATGACGACGTCGAAAGCCAAACCCGAATTGTTGAGTGCGGTCAAGAGAGTAGGCAAAGTTTCCTGTTTGATGTACTCTTCAATAGACTCGATAACAATAGGTTGAGTCAACAGGTTGGTTGCAAGGGCCTTGACGATGGCAACACCTTGTCCAGAGTTGTTCAACTGAGTGAACAACTGAGTCAACAATACGTATTCTCTCTTTGTGAGCTTGGAAGCGAGGAAGTTGGTAAGTTCCTCTGAAGGAGGACCATCACGAGGTGAAAGCAGAAGCAATTCATTAAAGGTGGCAAGGTCTCTCTCTGCATTTTCCCTGGCCGCAAGCTCTTTGTGGAGCTCAGGGTCCTGGATTGGAATGGCTAAAGCAGATGCAACAAAAAGAAGAAAGCTAACGTTGGAGAGCTTCATGATGGACTGGGACACTGGTTAACTGGTGAACTCTGGAGGATCCAGCCATCACTAAATACTTGGGAACGCCAGTCTCGGTTTCCCATTTAGGTAGTGATAAAGTTTGAGAACAATGGTGGTGCTGAAATCATTGAGCTCAATGTATGAAAAGCCCTGGCAAATGATCTTTTGTTCACGAAGTTTGTGTCAAAATGCACGAATGACAGTTGATGCGTATTCCTGTATTAGGAAAGAAGAGATGGATGCGAATTCCCTGATGTGTATAGTAAACACTAAGACGGACAGGAATGAGGTGGAAAGAGGTGTGGGGATAGAGTTACGCTGCAAATGTTGGGAGCGTTTTGAGATCCCTCTATTGATAGCACCCGTTGAGCATCTCCACTTACGAGGTTGAGGGTTAGAAGTAGAGTTAGTAGCAAGGTTAGAAGCAAGGTAAAGGAGGGGGGCGTTGAAGTAGAAATAAAATGTGTGAGAGTTGAAGGTCGATATGTGTTAGTGTCTTAACTCGCCCTGGGGCTTTTTTAATACGAAAGGTAATATTCATAAGCCCCCCAGTTTAGGGTGAAAACGAGTTGGTTAAGTTCTTTGAGGGTGAAGAACGGCGTCGACGAAAGACAGTGTTGGAGTGGGGCCGAGTTAGGGTTAGCATTGGATAATGCTCTCTGGATTAGGTTGCGCCGTTGCGGTGTTGCGTCGTTGCGTAGCGTAGGTATCTCTGGTATGTATTTGGTGACAATTTTTCATGGCAGCTTAGTTTACTCGACGAAGGTGATTGTCTGTAAAGACACAATGGATTAGAAAACGAAGCGGATATTTGGCGGTGGTTATTAGCCTTCTGCCTTGTATATGAAACGTTGATGGAAACGAATATCCATCTAGAATACTAGTGTACCTTTGTGATAGTCTGGAAGTGAGACGACCTGGTCTCACTATTACGCACCCCACAAAAAATTAGTGAGATTCTGGGGAACATAAGCTGTGGGTTCTTCACTTAGTACCTGTCAAAGAGGATGTATTAATAGTACAGTGCTGTGCTTTGCATGAAGCTTTTGGCTAGAACATTTTCATTGAGTGTCATCCTGAATTGAGCATTCGAAGAATACATAATCAATGTCCACTTTTTACTTTATCTAGTTGGCTGTTATCCTTTTGGTCTTACAGGGGGCCTCACAGTAGGTATCACAGTACCCAGTAGATCTCTGAGAATATCTAAGCATATCTCAGTAGATCTCCCTTTTCTATCTCACCATCCCGAACGCATTCCCCACGCATTCCCCTGAATTCTCCTGAGTTCTCCTGATCACTTCATAATGTCTTCTCTACATAAAGGCCTCGCTTGTCCCTGGCTTAAGCTTACAATGCCTACTATCGCCTTTCCAAACAATAACCCCCTCATCAATTCAACTTCCTTCTAGCCTCCTTCCAGTCTCCCTCCAGTTTCCCTCCAGTTTCCCTCCAGTTTCCCTCCAGTCCCCTTCCACACTACTCTTCCTTCAATCTCCTCTTCTCTGCTCTCCCTCGTAAATCATTACCTAATTCTTGCTCATGTGACATCACCTCATGCTCACAACTTTTCCCAACTTTTTCACCGATCCTTGGCTAGCCCGCCCCGTGCCGCCCCCATAAAATTTCTCCAAAACGTGGGAAGATCCGAGCTCATTACTCTCCCTGTTTTCCACACACTATGGTCGCCTTATATCTCCTCACACTCTAACGATTCCTGTTCACAGTTCCCTTTCCTTCTCCCTCCCTCTCAATCGTCCCCACCTCAATCTTCTCCACCCCAATCTTCTCTATCTATCTCCCCTATCTTCTTCTCCTTATCATAATCTGCAGTCAAGAACTAATCTTCCCATCGTCCCCATTCGTATGTCGTAAATCACAACCATGTCTCACATCTCATGTCGCACTCCCATCACCCACTCCCGATCATATTCTTCTCAAAACTCAATATCCCAACCCTCCAAACCATCCTTGGCCACACCCTCTAAAATCACGTTCACCCTCACCTTGTTACTCCCTCTTTCCTTCCCTCCCTACTTTGCTCCCATTGCTCTACTTTCCCCACTGGCAGCTTCGTCTGTTATTCAGTTATCTCCGTCCCAAACATACCCTTCCGTACTTACAAAGCACTTACTGCGTTGCTTTGTACTCCAGTCTTCCAGAACAACTCCGACTGATCTCAAAAATGCCACAAGGTCAGACAAAGCTGGCTTCTCCCTTGTCCAGCTTGCTTGCCAGCTCTGGCTCCTTTTTTGAATCCCCTCGCACCGAAAAAAAAAAAAAAAAAAATAGCTTGCCATCCTAACTACAGTACTAATACCCTAACAGTTACTCGCAGTATAATTTCAAATTAAATTTCAATTGAATTTACAAGTATCAACCCCCTAAGCTCAGACAAACGTCCCCTGAATACTTGTGCGACCATCTTCTATACACCAGCGGTAAAGCTACGTAACGACAAGGATCGTTTTGAACCCACCCTCGACTTGGAGAGAGCATTTTACTGAGCTCCCCAGACACATTCGCTTTTAAATCTCTGGAAGTGACGAATACACCGTCACTGGCTAACAGAGAGGGTTCCCGGACAAAGTAACATTCCTACGCTCGCTTGATGACGATGACCATCAACCTTTTCACCTCGGGTCAGGATTTTATTGACGACTCAGCGCAGGAGCCCACGATGATGATGCCGGCGCACCAAGTTGGGCTCGGCAAGAATAACCAGGCCCAACAGCAGCGCTTTAACGGGCAGTATGCGGGACAACTAGCGGGACTGCTTTCGCAGCCTTTCACCCCGTTTTCCCAGGACTCTGCTGCCCAACTTCATTACACCCTGCCGGTGCACCACCAGGCCCAGCAGCAACAAGCACACGTTGCAACGCAACAGCACCTCCAGCAACATAATAACAATCAACAACAAATGAACCAGATACTAGAAGCACCAGTGCTTCCTGGCGACACCCTAAGTTACTCGCCAGACACAGACCTGTCGCCCATCCAACTTGCGTACACCAACTTCAACTCGAGCAACGTTACGCCCACGCTCCACAGCAACGGCTTCTTCCCCACGCCGCACTCTGACATGAGTCCGGCCTACAACAACTTGAGCACCGGTCAGATCTCTGCCGTTGGCCAAACGTTTTTCTCCAAGCAGTCGAGTGGCTCGCCGCGAGGTGCGCCCACCGACTCTTTCCACGAGTTCTCGCCCATGACACCCAACTACAAGATGAACCCACCTGAACTCCCATCGTCGAGATATGACCCCGCCACGTACTCAGGCTCACGTCTGACCAACTCGCCGTCGCCGCAGTACCAACTGCTGTTGCCCAACTCGAGCAACCCGTCGTTACACTCGCACACCTTCCAAGTGAAGAAGAAGGACAACTTGGTGATTGTTCAGGAACAGCCGCAGCTCAAGGGGTCGGTGGAGGTGAAGAACCTCGAGCCGCGCGGCGTCTTGGACCACCAGTTTGACTCGCCCACGACCATCGACATGACGAGCGCACAGGTGTCTCCCTTTGTGGGGCTCGGGGAGCTCCTGGAAGACCCCATATCGGTCGAAGACTTGTTGAACTCAAACCCCTTCACCCTGTTGAAGCCATTTGACGACTTTACCGAAAATACCATCAGCACTTCATTGTCGAACATCGACGCCTCGGGGGACTTCAAAGACATACTAACGGAGCTCTCGACGATCCTCTCGGTGGAACCCAATGTAGATACCCTGCTCAAGGAGCCTTTGCAAGACCCATTCCAAGAAACGGCGCATGGAGATTTTAACGACTACCAAACCAAAGAAAGACCAATACTCAAAAAGAAGAAGCTGACGACAGCGCTCTCGAACACAAAGGTCACCAAGAAGGTTCTCCGGAAAGCCAGCTCTTTCAGCGGCTTAAACCAGAAGCCTGTGAGTGCTAAGCTGAAGGCCCCGACGTTGATTTCCTTCAACGAATCGTCGCAGAAGTTGCCGACATTTTCGTTGAATAGCAACGGCAAAAACAGCAACAGCATCTCGTTTGTGTACGAGTCTGGCCAGGATGAAGCAGCAGGTGCCCCTGACCCTAACTTGCGGAAAACAAAATCGTCTGTCAACCTCAGACAACTTCAAGCGGACACACCAAAGGTATTGAAAAGTATGAAATCAGGAATGACAGAGTTTCAAGTGAACTTGTCGAAAAGGATATAGGACTCCCATTGATTGGGAGATTGTAATTATATGTGTTATAATGAATGTGTTTACTCACCATGGTGAGCAAACGGGACATTATTTGAGGTAGGATGATAGGATTGCAACAAGCAAATTAACTGTCGGGTAATGTAGTACCAGTAGAACTGAGCCGAGGTAGCGATGTCAATGGTATCTAAATCTCAGAAGTTTAAATGATGTTGATCTAAGATGAGCTTGCTTCTGAACTCAAGCAAGTACGTCTCTTCATTATGTGACCTCGAAGATGAATCGCAAACTTTCATTCTTCATTCTCGGCCAATCTACAATTCTAAGTCGAGCTCTTCATTCCTACAACACTGGTAACCAGCCTCTCCCTTAAATGCACATTTATTAATTTACAAATCCTTGTCTCTTGGAACATAATGCTCTCCGCTGAAAGGGTTGATCTGTCTAAACTTTCTGTAGAAGTTCACTTGGCCGTCGTAGTTGTAGGCAACCCAAGTAAGACCGAATGGAATAGCACCCATAGCCACCACATTGAACAAAGCAGACGCAGGTCTGAATCTGAAGTAGTGTCCAAGCTTCTCCTTGGCGGTGTTGAATCTCTGGAACTCACGGTCTGGTCTTAAAGTACCGGCCATAGTGTTGAATGTTGTTGAACCAATTAACGTTAGGAAAATTATAATGAATTTTTTGAGCTGGTGAAATGAAGTCATGTGAACGTTCACGTGATTGCGATGATAGCCCCAGCTCCACAACAAAGAGATAAACAAACAAAACACGTTAAAGACAGATGAAATGGATCGCAGTTCCAAGGAGTTGCCTGGTTCTGGTGTAGCGCGGACCACACCTGACAATACTGTGTATTCTGGTCAAAATGGAATAGAGTTTGACAAGAAGAACCTGGGGATCGACTACAAGGTCACGTCTCTTTTGACTGAGCATTTTGGGTTCCCACCATTGGCACTTATAGATGATGTTATCAACGCAGTCAACGATCTCCTTTACAAATGCACACAAGCAATGGAGGTGTATCTTCGCGAGATGCGCGAAAAGAAGAAGGACGGGGACGAAAGAACAGAGGGTGTGGGACTTTCAGGCGATGAAATAGCCTTGGGCACGGCTAAATTGGAGACGTTATTGGAGTCCCAAGTAGACAAGAACTTTGACAAGTTTGAGTTATATGCGTTGCGGAATATCTTTACCCTTCCCCACGAACTAGTCGATGAAGGCTGGATCAGATTGAAGCACCATGAGGGGGTTGACTTTTACCAGCCCCGAGAAAAGAAGGAACAAAATGATAAAAAGATAGCTCAGTTGGTACAGAATATTAAGATGGAGCTTCAATTGCGCAAGATCCTCAAACTACAGATCACACGAGCAAAGAAGATCATACAAACACTCCGCTTATTCCAAGACAATCTACGGTTTGTAGGCTTGAAGGCACTAAACGAGGAGGAAACAAGTCTCTCTGTGAAAGCGCGCGAGGCGATCAAATCGCTCTCGCCGGTCGACGAAACCTTGTACTTTCTACTAAACCAAGTGGAAGTCTTGGTGAAACAAACACAGAGAATCTCAGCCAAGATCGATGGTGAGAAACTACTGGTGAAACCTGCCCCAAATCTCAGAGACATTTATATTGATTCCAAAACAAGTAGGATTTTGGAAAGCATTGGGATTTTGCAACCAAAAGGAAATGAAAACGACGACGAGGTGAGCCATAGTGAAGAGATTGGAGACATCTCGTTGATGAGGGAACTAGCACAAGGGTTGACCAGATGATTGGTTTTGTATATTAGGAGTATATTAGGATAGTGTATTATGTATGAGCTTCACGTTCGCCTCCACAAGAGGTGGGCAAGAAAGTCACTAATTAATTAATGGAAATGACAATCACTTCTTACAATTGCTTCTAACAATCATTACTTGACTACGATATTACGATACCTTTTTGTTAACAATACGACTGTCATGCTATCTGTTGAACAATAAACAATGTGATTGTTCTTATCTATCGCTTAGAATTAACCAAGGCACTTTTAGTCTTTCCTTGATTATTTGCATCAATTGAGATCCCACGTTACTATCCTTCACTAAAATCAACAGAATGTGCGACCAAATTGCATATGATAAGATGTTCAGACCCAGAGGAATGTGTAGTTGTAAACCTTATCCAAATTCCGATCCAAGAGCTAAATTACTGACCAAACTAACAAGCAAAGCCTAAACTCGTGAAAATACAGAGACGGCTCTGCTTTATTTCTTGCCTGACTCACGAACTTTAATATGAGAATGACTCAAATAAACTTCCTTCTATAGTCAACATTCCTAGTCCAGGTCAAGTCAGCTTCCTCTCTCACCATAATGAACAAGCTCAACCAGTACATGCTCTCCCACACCACTTGTCACAAACTCTAACCTTCACTTTGGGCACTTCTTTGCTTCGGAGCTCAAACTCAAGAAAAACCAAACAGAATAAAAAATTACATCATTTTTATCTTTACCTTCAAGATGGCATTCGGGTTGTTAGCCGTCGAGGCTCTTAAGCATGCTTCTAAGGAAACTTCATTGAGAGTCCAGATCTCTGGTATCATGGGATCCACCTCGTAAGTTGGAATTTTTTTGTTTGTACTGGTTGGACCATACTAACGTCGACAGCCTTGCTTGTTGGATTGTTTTGTTGATGCCTCAGTTGATTGAGCAATGGCGTTTGCAGTCTGCTGATGGCATCGCCATTGGGTTTATTTCTATCTGGTTTCTTGGGGATGTCTTCAACTTGGTCGGAGCATTGTGGGCTGGGTTGTTGCCCGAGGTCATCTTCCTTGCGGTATGGTTCTGTATTGCTGATGCCTTGATGATATCTTCGTACGTCTACTACAAGCATATTTTCCCTAAACACCACCCTCATGGCGGTAGATCCAAGAGCAGAAGCGGTTCTTCTCACGACCATGAAAACACTCCTTTGTTGGAGGAGAGTCACACGACGTTGAGAAGAAGACTGTCGACATTGACCGACATTGCCTTGGAGCCTGAGTTCAACAGTATATTCACCAAGTACATCTTGCCGCTTCTCTTTGTCATTGGTGCCGGTTCCTTGGGGTACTTAGTCTCCGGAAGCAAGTCTGGCGAAACCGACCCTGTCGACGACAATTCGCCCATCAACGTTGGTGCCCAGATTATGGGGTACTTCTCGGCCTTGTTGTACTTGGGTGCACGTATCCCACAAATTATCCAAAACTACCACCGTAAGTCTGTGCAGGGCTTGAGCTTGTTGTTCTTCTTGTTCTCCACCTTGGGTAACTTGACCTACGCAGGCCAAATCTTGTTCTACAGAAGTGACTCAAAGTATATCATCTTGAACTTGAGTTGGTTGTTGGGTTCGTTGGGTACTATTTTCGAGGATAGTTTTATCTTTTTGCAGTTTTACATGTACAAGGAGAACAAGGACCATGGTGTTGTGGAGTGAACATGAATGACAGTAAATAGACTAGAAAATCTGATATTGAATTTTGTTGTCAAGTGTAGCTTACATTGGGTTGCAAATGGTTTTGAGAATCGACTAGTATTTATAAGGCTCGAAGGGTTGAGATGTTTCGGATGTCAACCTTAAATTAGAATCACATAGTCTTGAATAATGATCTGACTTGACCATTACAATATCTCCTAGTTTCACACCTACAAACGCCTGGCATTTAACCTTCTTGCCTAGCATCTTGCCATGTTAGGATGATTCAGTTCTCTTTCGAGTTTTAGGTTGTGCTATTAAGTGTAGGGCATGTGAGAATAACAAGTGATAAATGTAACGAGAGTATTGAGTTGAATGGATGTCCTATTTATGTGTGTACTAACTGGCAATAGCGAAGTGATATTAACTTGCGGTACTTCAATAGAAAAAGAATATGTACGCCTCAACTATTCTATATCATTGAACACCTGCGTACTGACTAGCTCTAACTTTTGATTCTCCGTAAACCTTTCACCTAATAACAAATCTACAAGCATTGGTAAGTTTGTGGCTCTTGATATTTTGCAGCCACTAAGTTTTGTACCTAGAGAGATATCAAGTATCTAAAACTCAGTAGTGCCTACTAATGCTCCACATGTTGTTATGTACTATTCTTGGTGCGTAACACTCAAGAGCCTATATGTGCATGAATTGAACATACATAACCATAAACGGCTTACGCACATTTGCCCGTGCCATGTGATATTGGAAGCCTACAAATCCACCCACATACCTGACCTAAACCCCCATCAACTTCAGATATCCGTCATTCCACTACTCGCTATGGCATCTTGGCGATATCCGTCCACACCCTTCCCTTCCTCGACAGACAGTTTAACCTGACAACAAGCAATTTTACCTAGGATGCGTATACGCTCCAAAATCATTCACCCGCACCATTTGAGGCAAGGCCTTCCAGAACCAACCGAAGACAGGAATATCCCCAACCAAAGACAGGTATATCCTTGTGCTGCCCAGCTGTAGATCCGAAACCTGAGGCATCTCGTGTAAAAGCTACACCCCATCAAAGACGCGCACGCCGGAGATTCCAATCGCACCTATCACAAACACCCTCAAGGCCAGTTCTTTTTCTGATGACTCCTCGGTTATACCCTCGACTTCACCTTCTCCTGAACTTGACATGAGGCAGCCGTGGGTTGCCTTGGTTTGGTCCAGTACACAAATCCAATTATCTCAGTGTATTCCCCTAAACATTATATAAAATCACACACGTAAAACACCAAACCCAAGAATTAAACCGGTAGTTATACAAAAAACCAATACCTAATACCGATGCCAAACTATATATCAAAAAAAAAATTACTTGTAGCTTTCAAAGTGCTTATCGTCTAACCAACCCACCTTTTCGAATGCGGCAAACAAACGCGAGGCTTTATTCACGTCAATTCTGCAAGCCTTTTGTGCGTCTGTTCTTCTAAATTGTTTGCCAGTTTTGCACCTCTGGACCTTCTCGTAAAAGAGTCTGCGTTTTGAGTCCAAGTAGATCAAGGCAGGGAGTCTCAAGATGGATGCGAGGAGGACTTCTGCTGGGTGCAACTTGTCGAGGTTTGGGTCCTGTGACAAGTCCATGGGCTGTCCCTTCCATTCAATCTTGAGGCACTTGGGGTTATTTGCGGGAAGGGTCAGGGCTGCATCTGGACTGTAGTCTGGGATCGACTCATCAATGAGCATCTGCTGTTGCACTGCAAGAGAGGGCGAGTTGGGCGAGACGTTTCTTCTTCTCTTCTTGGGCAGGGCTACCAACCCCAACCCACCTTCAAAGTCAGATTCCGTTTTGTAGTAGGAAGGCTTAGGAGCTCTTCTTGTTCTGACTCTGTCGCTGGAATCCGAATCAACGTCAGAGACCTCGATCTTCCGCTTAAACTTGCGAGGAACAAACTTTTTGTCTTCATCCAAGGGCACACTCACCTTGGATGACGAGGAAAAGTTGTACTGCAGGATGAACTTGAGGTGTGCCAGCTTATATTTGGTGTCCACCTTTTTGTTCCAAGGTTGGATTGTCAATTTGTAATCTTTGAAGTTCTCAATCTTGAACTGCGACTTGGTTGGTAAGAACAGCTTCTCCCCAACGACAATGCTGGCGGCATCGTCCTCTCCAAACAGTCTCCCGTAGGGGCTCAAGGGAGGAGACATAATCATTGGCTCTTCACTGGCCCCACTGGAAACAGAAGACTTGGTCGAGGAAGAAGTAGCCAACAAACCAAGACTTGCAATACTGCTCCTCCTCTGGGAAGTCCCGATATTCAATTGAACCTTACGATAAGGCTCGGTCTCAGACTGGCTGGGAGTCAAGCACCCCAGCAAATCACGTTGTGTCAATGGCCTGGAAATAGGATGATATAAAGACATCTGGTTCATAAAAAAAAAATTAATCACAAAAAATTTGTTAAATCGCATCAAGATACAAAAGCGTTCATTATATATGCCTGGAGATCCTCATCTTCATGATAAGATTAGAGTGAGAGAAACAGTGAGAGAGATGACTTGGAGAAGAAACCAGTGAAAACACAATAAAAAAATACACAGGCCAGAAAAAGCAACGGAAAAAAGAAAGATCAAATTTTTGCGCGAAGAGCCTCCTTGTGTAACTTCCCTGCCGCAGTAGTCAGAGTCACCTGGATTCAATTTTTAACACGATTCTTGAATTTCCCCTAATAGAGCCGAACACTCCTTGTGTGACCTTTTTGGATCTTAAGGTCGAGCACTTGAAAGATTGAGTGAAGATGTGATAATAATAGGATGAGAAAGAAATTTTACTACTGTTTCGGCAAATGGTAGGAATGCAATATGTAAGAAAGAAACCAAATGACTAATCTGGGAATCTGCAAGGCCAGGATATAATCTGCAACTGGAGCCTGTGCCAGAGGCCGTGGTTGCTGTTGTTGCTGAACTATTGCTCGTGCTGCTCTTGCTCCTGCCTCCGCCTTGCTCTTGCATTGATCACTGGTGCTCATTTTTGGAGTCGATTGCTAGACTTGCCACCGTTGAGTTGCGATGGGCAGGCCGAATACTGACATTTACAAGTCGTGCGGGTAAATCACAGTCATACGTTATCCATGCAGATCCTACCCCATTAGGCATTACTCCATCCAGCAGCCTGGGCGTTTTCAACGGGCGGGACACCGTCATCGGACTACAATAGAAAAGAAAGGTTGAAACTAGCGAACACCGACTCCACTCACGTTGTGCTTCCGTCGCCTCCACCGCTCCGCTCCGTGTCTCGCCCTGCTCTGCGTACCTCGATGCAGCCACCCACGTAGCTTCCGCGTATACCGTAGCTAATATTCCCCTTATCGCTCCCCCCAAGGCCCTGTCAACTCTGTCTTTCTTTACGAAACAATATAGCTTTTGACGTTGTGGAGTTGGTCCTGCAGAATGTGCTTTATTTTTTTTCTGTTCTTTTTTTTTTTTCTTTCTCTTTCTTTAATTTGATGTTGTATTTTACATGCTTATCACGCGACCATGATGGTCAGGCTTCGTTATCCATCAATTATTGCTGGCTGGTGGGGAGTCATCTGAACGTGAAAAGTGGAGTGAAGGAGACCTGGGGTTATTGTGTAAAAAAAGCAATGCGATAGGATTCGAGATGAGTTTGAAGTTGAAATATTTCTACTATCTATGCACAAGAACATCGCAATTACTCGAGTCAAACACTCAATTCTCTAGGAGCATATTACTCATCACTTCAATTCTTCTTCTAAGCAATCATTTAAGCTTCTAATGTCTTATTAAGGTATTACTCTTCCGTCAAATCCACTCAGTCACTCTCTTGTCTCGCTTCTGTGCGAACGCAGGCGAGCTTTTCCCAATTGGCAAATTTGTAAGCCAATTATTTCAAAGTCATCTCCAGTTTCAATCTTCATCGCCATGGTCAATTTCGTTGGTAAGCTATGTCTTGCGCCGATGGTTCGGTCCGGTGAGATCACCAACCGGTTGCTTTCGCTCAAGTACGGGGCTGATCTTGTCTGGACCCCGGAATATGTGGATAAGAAGATCATCCTGACCACCAGAGTGGTCAATACAGAGATTGACACTGTTGACTACATTGTTCAGGATTACCAGAAGAAAAAGGCAAAGCATCCCAAAGTAATCTTCAGAACGCACCCAGCCAGCGAGGGAGGAAAGCTCATTTTTCAGCTAGGAAGTGCTGATCCAAAGCTTGCAGTGGAAGCAGCATCCAAAGTGATCCAGGATGTTGATGGCATAGACCTTAACTGTGGGTGCCCCAAGCCATTTTCAACGCATTCAGGTATGGGTGCTGCACTTTTGCTGACCCCAGACTTGCTCTGTAACATTCTCACAGAGTTGATCGAGAAGGTGGGTAAGCCAAATAACAAATCCATCAGTTGTAAGATCAGACTTTTGGAGGACTACCAAAGCTCGCACAATTTGATTGAACGCATCTGTGACACTGGAATCACCAACTTGACGATCCACTGTAGAACTAAGGAAATGAGAAATAGACAGGACCCTATCTGGACGTACTTGACCAGGTTGATTCCGTTTGTTCAATCGAGAGGAGTTTCGCTCATCATCAACGGGAACCTTCAATCACGTACTGACTTTGAAAACTTACAAAACACCTTCCAAAACACACAATTGGGGGGAATGATAGCAGAGGCAGCAGAAGCCAACCCTTCTGTCTTTTCTAAACAACCCATCAGCGTATTCGAAGTACTACCAGACTTCCATAAAATTGCAAAAAATTTCAACTACGATAACTTTTCCAACACCAAGTTCATGTTATTGAACCAAATCCCAGGCAAATCACCATTCTATCAGAAGTTCTCCAAAATGAAAAGCCCTGAAGACTTCAACAAGATCATGACTGAGGAGTACACCAACGATGAGAAGAATCTTTTCAACAAAATCATCTTAAAGGACTTGCAGAAACAGAAGCTTTTGTCACAGACCGAGTACACAGAATGGATGGAGGAAAGAAAAAGATTAATGGAGAGGAATTGCGAGGCAAGCTTGCAGTTTTTTGAGAATGAGGGGAAGTTGGTGGAGGGCAAGAAGAGACAGCTAGATGAAGAGGCTGAGGTTTCGAAGAAGCAAAAGGTTGCTGCTTAAATCAAAGCAGGAAGGTAACTGCATTTGGTTGTTAATAAAGGATAGGAACAAATAGAATAATGCTGAAAAAATACAAGAAGCACATACACGGCTGCATTGGAGACTTTAAAAAATAGATACATAGTTTAATTATTATGCCAACTTGTTTCATACAGAGTTGCATTCTCAATGCATACGCATCAAGATATTTGTCTTACTGTTGAATTTGTCTTCTTCTCCTCTCCGACCTACAGCATTCTTACTTAGCTCATTTAATACTCTCTATGGAGATCTACTATACTATATACAACGTATCCACATTCTATTACACATGCCTCTACTGCACCAAACGTTTAACACCACACCACGCACCAGCAGCACCAGCCATCAAGGCAGTAGAGTATGCCATTGGTCTGACACCCTTGCTCGATCTGAAGAGCGCACCTGCGATCGCACCGGCAGCAACAGAGTTAAAGTCGTCGTGCACGTCTCTGATAGCGTCCAATGATGCATCGATGAGGTTGTAGGTCAAGGCCAACACTCCGGCAGAGTTGCCCAAGAACGGTCCTCTCTTTGTGATGTGGTTCAATATCGTATTCAATTGCAACTTGGTTGTTGCGTTCTTTGGGATGGTACTGACACCCTCTTGGAACCCGTATAATCCACCAAGTCCCAACCCTACCAAGTAGGTGGCACCGGTACCGTAACACAAGTCGTCTGTCCAACTTCTCGATGGAATCAACCCGTTTGCCGATCCCTCAAGTGTGCTCAACTTCTCTTCGTCCAAGTCCAAGTATTCAATACCCTTGTCTAACCCTGCCAAAGGGTGTAACCTGGAGGCATCAAACACTCCTGGTCTTTGAATGATGTTAGATACATCAGCTACTTGCGCTGGGTCAAACCCAAGAGACTGTTTCAAATCCCCGCTATTACCGGTGGCTGTGCTCTTGTCGTCGTTCGTCTTGCCTCCAAATATCCACGACATGTTATGCTTAGTCTTCTCTGATGAATCGCCGTTACTTTGAAAAAAAATTTACCTAGTTTCTCAACCTGTAAATATTTCAATGGTATCCAGCTAAACTGCAAAATCCAAAAAGAACCAATGAGATACTTACCCGGATTAGGATGGCTGCAAAGCAGACAGACTTTTGCAGCTTCACCAGATGCTATGGATCTGGAAGTTATAGGGAGTAGTATATATATGGAGTTGAGTAGGAGATTTTATTTGGTTTAGTAATACACCTTGAATGGTTACTAGAGTTTCATTTCGTGTGCCACTTATCCAGACTCTGACTCCTCAATTGATTAAGGTGATTGATGAGAGTTTTGATACTAGTCTTGATATTTGGCAGGGTAGTTTTCAAACGTTGGTTGATGACAAGCTTCCTACTAAAAGGGATGCATTGAGCTATTTGAACAAGAATAGCCCTCTTTCTGCTCATATTTACAAAGAGGATGATGTACTCAGTCAAGTTGCAGCTCACATCAGACAACAGAGGATTGATAATGGCTATGATGAGGACAAATTGACTCCAACTACTCTGCAGTCAATTCCAAGAACAATTGTTGAGGGTTATCTGACACTTGACCCTTACGTGTATCAGCCCAGGTCAATTCTGTTAAGAAAACCAATGTTGTTTCCAAAGCCCACAAAGATCAGTGCTATAAAACCACAACTGATCTTACCAAATGTACCAAAGGCCAGTTTACCTACCTATTGTCCACCTAGTTACCAACAACTATCAATGTACAAAACATTTGCAGGTATAGATCCGGAGAAACAACAGCGGAAGCCCAGACCAACCATACCCTCAGCAAAGACAAACACCAATTGGGCTAATTTCTTGCACAAGACGTACATTTATGAACAACAGCTTCTAACCGACTACGAGTTATTTAAAGAAGCGGGTTGCTACTTTGAAAAGTCCGGCAAATCTCCTCGAGACCGAGCAGGACTGACCCATGCATTATCGAGGATTGGGTCGTTTTTGGTACGTAGTAGGGTAGGGCTGATCTCAAAGGTCGAGTATGTGCCAACCGAATTGAAGAGAAGTAAGTCGGTTCCAGGGAAAAGCACAAAAGCTAATGGGCTGACTCACTTGTATGCTACCCATAGTGGAGGTATTGTCCGTTTGAAGCATCATTTTGACCCAAATTTAAGCAAAGAAGTGGCCAGAAATATGTCAAGACGAAGTGCTAGGGGTTTGGTGATTTAACAATAAGGGAGCATGGTCTTGGTCAACTTTAGATTGTAAAATTCATAAAATCTATATCATTATGGATCATTACTGCACTACCTAGTTATCAAATGGTGTATCAAATAGTAGTTCTCAGCCTGTTCAAGTCTTCTACTAGATTCTGCCTCGAATCTGCATTCTTATTGTCATTTTCATTCCCTACATTTGTTTCCTGAGCCATTATTACTCATCCCCTATAATTATTGGTTCAGCTCATAGCATACTCTGAATGTACACAATTCGGCTAATGTTTCTTTCCGTGGCTACTCCTACGTCGCTTCTGATATCCCTTGACTACCCCTCAACTATTCAGTCCTCCATCTTAGCTCAATTCCAATTACTCACCCCAATTTGGGGAGGATTGAAACTCGCCTTTTCGTTCGCGTGAATGTTAATTCTTAAATTTGTCAACCCCCCCATAACCAGACGATGCAAACCAAAGCCATGCCCGTACAATACGAGTCGCAGGCCGCACGGGGCACTATAGAAGAACACAACCAACCAGTCTTGAAATTCACAATGAAACCAAAACCAAAATACGTTCCTCCGTTGAACTTCTCGCTTGTCGAAGATGGAATATACCGATCAGGGTTCCCGATGCCAATAAACCTTCCCTTTCTCGAACAATTGAACTTGAAAACTATAATATACTTGGGGGACTTGGGCCAGCCCCCCAAGAAGTCGGATAAGGACAAGAAAGAGAAGAAGGAGAAGAAAGAGAAGAAAGACAAACACTCGACGACAGAAATCATGAACAACTACCAAGAGTGGATTGCTACGACCGACATCAAGTTTCATAGGTTGCTTATGGAACTGTCCCAAGAACCATTTAACGCACCTGAAGTGATAGTGCAATCTCAGGATTCACTTGAAAAGGCATTACAGTTGATACTAGACAAAAATAACTACCCCATTCTCATACACTCCAACAAAGGAAAGCACCGTACTGGTTTGCTAGTAGGACTTATGCGCAAGTTGCTTCAGGGCTGGTGTTTGAGTGGGATATTTCAAGAATATGAAAAGTTTGCCATGGGCAAGTCTGAGTTTGACTTGGAGATAATAGAGTTGTGGCAACCTCAATTATGGGTTGATGATGGATGCAAGCCCGAGTTTGTGCGGGTATAGAAGTGAACTACTTAATTTCAGTCATTCCAGTTAGAGATTTAAAGTACATTTTTAGTTAACGGTATTCTATCCAAACTCTTTAAACTTATAAAGAGCTTCTAATTTCAGGTCGTATTTTAGGAAGGGAGTTCCTTTGTGAGGTTTGGTTCACGACCAAGGAGTCTAATTAGTCTGCTACAGATCATATTTCTCGGCAATTATTTGCTAGCTTCTGCTTAAGAATTATTCTTCAACTCCCTCAACTTATCCATGACGTCGCCTGGGTTAACCACTCCTGTCTTTGTCAAGACTTGAGGGTCGTTCAATCTCATGAAAGGGTTGAACTCCAATTCGTCTCCGATGGTGAATACACCAGTCGTGTGTTCGTGTTCCTTGACGTATTTCTCCAATTTGGTGATTGCTTCGTTCTGCAAAATGGTCTTGGAAAACTTGACATTGGAAGCTGTGTATTCGTGTCCTGGGTACACTTTGGTTTCTTTAGGTAACTTGCCCAACACCTTATTCAAAGCATGATCCATTTCCTTTCCGACTCCTTCGAAGAAACGACCACAGCCACTCGTAAAGAGTGTGTCTCCTGTGAATACAGCCTTTTCTCTCGTGTTCAAGTCAACCACGTAATAGCAGATCAGGTCTTGTGTATGACACGGGGTGTGCAACGCAGTGATGGTCAAGTTGTCACCCAAATCAATCACCTCTTCGTGTGATGGAGTATAGCTTACTAAAGGCGAGTCCTTACCAGCAATGACTGGCAAATCTGGGTACTTGCGGTGGAACTCCTTGTTTCCATCTGAGTGATCATAATGGTGGTGGGTGTTGACAATGGCCTTCAATTCATAACTGGGTTTCTTCTCCTGCAAGTACTTGAGCACGTCCTTGGGTTCTGCTGGATCAATGAGCCACGCGTGTTTGGTTGGGGGGTCCACCACTAAATAAGCGTAGTTGTCACCAGAGCCCCATCTCATAGGAATTGATTCAACGTGCATGTTTCTGAAGGTTCCTCGCAATTGTCTAGTAATGGAAGAGAATCCTGCTCTCCTAAACATATTCTCCTGAAGGCAATCTTGACCAATGGAATTAGTATTATGTAAGAATTTTTGGTCGCGTGACTTGCCCGTTGGAATAGAAGCAATGGAGATGGAGTAGCAATCGAATAATACCTGGGTTGCGGGGTTATACTTGCGGTATGCTGCAGTAGAGGTTTGTTTCCAGTATGTGTTCAACTTCGCCACTTCCTAGCTTTTTTTATGTTAGGAGTGGTGAAGTTGAGGCTTCACTTTATTGAATTCGCAGCCAAACATGAATTCGATATGAAGTGCTAGAATAATTCTTTGAGTGATATTGTAGTCGTATATCAGTTTCTAAATTAATGGTGTTCAGTGGTCACTTTATCTCTGTGTGCTTAGATATTTGAGTTGTTTGGAACTGTTTCGAATTGTCTAAGGCAACGTGGAGCATTCATGGCACTACTAACACTACTGTACTTGTTCTAATAACTGTATTACCCAAAGCAAATAACAACCTCTAACAGACTTCTTATGTTAAAAGTATCTACGAGTCCATTCTCTTATAAGTAGTCAAGTTTTCATCACCATTTAATATTTCAAACTCTGTTTATTTGAACATCCAACAGAGGCTATACCGATAAAAAAAGACTCTTTCAGAAGAAGCCTTTATGGCCAAGTTGGTAAGGCACCTCACTAGTAATGAGGAGATCGTCAGTTCGACTCTGGCTGAAGGCACTTCTTTTTTGTATCTACGTTCACTTGAACACGTTGCGTAGATCGCCATACTCTTTTATGTCGCGTACGTCCGCCTTATTGGGGCCAGTTTCGTGAATAATTTTGGTGTATATTTTGCTGCGAAAAAGACAACGAATCGATTTGGAAAAATGATTTTTTGTGTTACCAAGGCTAACTGCAACATAAACGAAGATGGTGAAGGTTGAGGGCTGTGCACTGATGAGATTCGTAATGAAGAAGAAAGTAGTGTATGATGTGATATTGATGACTATTGTCAAGGTTTACTGATTAAATTTAGTTACTCCGTAATTTAAGGTACACTCATAATTAACTTAAGATACCAACAGAGAATGTTTCGTTAGGTTAATAATGCATTATAGTTTACAAAGTTATTGATGGGAATAAGCAAATATTTATAGTATTAAACGTAGCTGAATTGGCGAGGTGTCATTGCATTATCGTGGATTAACTCTGGAATTTACCTTTTACAAGTTTACTTTTAATACATTAACAATCCCCACCGAAATATGTCTTGGATATTCTCTGCAATTGTTTGTGCAATGACTCCATCTCATTATGGCTCTAGTTGTGTGTCTCGACTCGACTTCCCATCATTTATTCGAGAACTGTGATTTTTTTTGCAGCCAACCATTGTCATCTCCAAATCTGAACTTTGCCTGGTCTAAGCCTCGTGTGTCTTCAAACCAACGCTACATTATTCCTTCTTAAACTACATGTATGATATGAAAATTATTCATAATGCCTCATATTCTCCTACCACTTTCTCGCCTCCATTCCATCTGGTGGGCTAGTTTCGAATTCCTTGTTCTGGGCTTCCTTCCAGTCTGTTGTCAAAACAGTACCGTTAGATTGAACGTACGACTTCATCATGGCTCTTCTCGTGTCGTCATCGACATCCTTGTACAACTTTTTGAAGAAATCGTCCAGTCCTTTGTCATCTTCTTCTTCTTCGTCCACCTTGAAGTTGGACCAGTTGATCGCCTTTTTAGATGACGATGGGTACGTCATCGATGCATTTGTTTTACTGCTGCTACTCTCTGCAATCTCAGGCAATGCTTCGTCCAGTCCCTCCAACGTAGCCCACTTTCTCTTGCTCTTCTTTGCCAACTCGATTTCGATCTTCGTGCTGTAGATCTTATACTTGGATGCTTTGGTGTCGATGAAATCGTACAATGGGTCCAAGTTGTAATTGTACTCCGAGCTTGCTCCATTAGGGAACAGAACAGAAATAGATCTCTCTTCAAAATGGACATTGAAGACGTCCTGCTTGACATTCTTAGCGTAAATGGTGATCACAATAGAGTCATCGGTCTGGTACCAATCCTCCCTGATCTTGACTCTCAATGGCGCATGCTGGTTGATTGCGTCAATACTCGTTGACTTAACTGCTTCCGGTTTGGTGGTGGTTGTGGTGGAAACTACTGGTTTAACCGCAGGAGCAGCTGTCTTCTTGACTTCCTTCTCCTCGACAATCTCCTCGATCTTAGGCTTATCCTCTTCATCCAACTGCAAGTCATCAACCAAATCGAACAAGTCTTCCTCTTCTTCTTCTTCAGGATGCTTCTTTACATCATACTCGATCTTGTTCTTCCACATCTGGATCGTCGACTCCTGACAATCGTACTCAATGGCCTTGTTAATCTGAGTCAATGCCAACTTGTACCTCTTCTCCAAATAGTACAAGAGTCCCAATCGGAAGTAGCAGATACCAATGTCTGCTCTCTTACCACGTTCCTGGGCAATGGTGGCAGCCTTTGAGATGTCACTCTTAGCATCGTCGTAGTTCTTTAATTTCTGGTACGCATTGGCCCTCTTAAGGTAAGGGGCAAATGCCTTGGGGTTTTCTTTAACAGCATCATTAAAGTGAGCAATTGCAGCAAGGAAATCTCCTTTCTTGATACTCTTGTCACCAGCCTGGATCTTCTGCTCAATCGCCATGTTGAATGTGGTATTTAATTAACCTTCACCTCAAACTTTTCTGGAAACTTCGATATCCTAAAGTGGCGCTACCAGTTTCGGCTGCGAAATATACGAGTTTTGCATTTACAGCTATTGTGTTTGCGGTTTACTGGGCAAGTTCGAAACGTTTCTGCTAATCAGCGAATCTAGTTATAATAGTTGAATATTGGATTGGTTTGAAGTAATATATCCATACACCAGGCTGTTGATGGTTTTTTCTCTGTACATCCTATCTATTTTGAAACACTCATATCAATAATTCTGAAGAGTAAAGTCTGAGAAGCATGCCATCAAAGCCGTTCTATAAGTGACTGTTCCGTCAATTTCATGACCCAACTTGTATTATATGTTCAAATGCTATTTCGAGAGCCAAACACCTTACCATATTCTCTCCCATAAACTAACCTTTCCTTGTTGATTTCTCCTATCAAGGTTGGGCAAGCATATCCACAGCACCAACATTACCGAATACAACGCAATAAACACAGGCAACACCACAAACGTACCAACTCTCTGAGATAACAAGCCAACCAAGAACGGGAAGAAAGCTCCTCCGCTAGAACCAAACGCAGTTACAATTGTAAGTGAGACTATTTGGATCTTTCTAGGAAACAAACCTTCTTGAGTAGCGTATGATATCATCAATGGATAGTTCGGCCCTATGAGAACACCTGCAATTGAAACAAGCACTGCGTCTCCAATAACATGAGGTACAGCCCATGTCAACCCAACAAACACAATGGAAAATATGGAAACCAAACTTACACTTCTTCTTTCTCCTAAAGTCCTGTGAAGCGGAGTGGTTAACACGAGTCTTCCGAAGGTCAAACCTGCCCAGAATCCAGAGGCAACATAACCCACTCTTTCGATGTTTCCTTTTCTGTAGTCGAGTAAGAAGGTGACAATCCAGCCCGCAAGTGCAACCTCGGAGCCTTGGTAGAACAAAACGAACAAAGCCAAGGTCCACGTTGCTTTATGCTTCAAAGCAATCTTCATGTTATCCCAGTGTGTACTTTCCTTTTGTTCTACCTCGTTGTCTGGAGTAGCTTCCGTTTCCCAGGGAGCCAAATCGGTCTCTGCTCCTTGGAAAGCAAAGAACAAGTTAACGGCATGCACCACCATAAGTGCCAAAAGCACGAAAAAGTACTTGTGCCAGATCACCCCAGCGTTGACCATACTTGTTGCAATCAAAGGAGACACCGTTGCTCCAATACCATAAGCCCCGTGCAAGTACGACAAGTAAAGCGACCCGAATCTTGAGACGAAGATGTTTGATTGGGACAAATTGATAGCCAGTCCACATCCTCCAAAGAAGAAAGCCACTGCGATCACAGGGAAGACGGTTCCACTGGCAACAATCGCGTACATAAGACTTGCCAACGAGCATCCGAGAGCCATCGACTTGCCTCTACCGAGAATAGGTTGAACTTTGTGAGCAATGGTAGCAACAGCAATGAATCCAATGGCATTACAGATCCAAATTATCGACGTCACTGCGTAGTTGATCTTATAGTACTTTTCAATAAATGGCAAAAGGGCACCTGGAGCAGCATCACTCAAACCACAACTGAAGGACCAAGCAATGCACAGCATAATTCGCCACATGTTCTTGGGAGGGTTGTGTATAGTCATTGGTTCAGTCTCATGAACCAGGTTAGACCTAACAGGGCCTTCTTCGTAGATAGAGTCTGAAGACTGCGGACCATGTAAGTTTTCCAACTCAATTCCATTGCTCGAATCAGTCCCATAACCATCATGAGCAAACTCTCTAGAAGTTTCAATTGCAGCGTCAGAGTCTTGACGTTGAACTGTGACCTGTCTGGCCAGTAATTCTTTGGTTTGAGACATGGTTACGTGTGAGCTACCGACGAATCAGTGGGAACCATCGGTTTATATAATTACCTGGAGAAAACCTATAAGTAGTACCGAATTAGGAACTCATTCCTGACCGAGAATCAAAGCGAGGGGCCCCATACGTACCGTAGAAGCATTACTAATCGTCAAGAGCTCCGAAGCGTTCAATGTGTGGGACGGAGAGGCGGCTGGCACATGAATACGATGATATAAGGTCAGCTTTTCTGCGAATGTGGGGCAACTCTGGCTTTCTACTTTGTATGCCATCTCGCTTTCCTTCCCTTTTTCAGTAGAGCTAAAATTCGTCTGGGGTAAAAAGTATGCCAATGCTGGGGTCAGACTTTTACTTGGGTGAGCTGGTCGTTGCTTGGAGAAATGAGGGGAAGTAGCTTGGTAGCTTGTTTATAATTTGAGTATGAACTATGTACCATGACACTTTTGATGGCTTTATGAGTACTGGAATACAAATTGGCCATGGCAAAAATATGCCAAAAGAAGTTGAAGGCACAGGTAGGTGAAAAACCAGGTAGATGGGTGAAATCTTTCCTCTCTGAGATAAAGTTTGGTAATATTCGGATAGAGGGATATTCATGTGTGTTCAATGACAAATTACCTACGCATTACATACTTTTTGCAGCCATTGATTGAGTCATTGAGTTTATTATATATACGTATATTAATTGAAGGATGACAATTGCCTTTACGAATTCATATCTGCGCCATAGTCTGTTCCTCTTTCGATGTCTGACTCATTCATTCTATGTTTCGTTGTCTCTGGATCGACTTAATTCAGGATAGCTTACTCCCCTGCGGCTTGAACCAAGTCTAAAAATTTTTCTTTTGAAATCTCATTCATCAACTCCTCTTTCCTAGCAGAACCAACCTTCTCTCCACTCACAGCCTCATCAGTCTTTATCTGTGTCGAAAGAACGGCATTAAACAACCTCACAACACCCTTCTGCGCAGTCTTCTTCAACTTCTTTTCGTGTTCAAGTATCTCTCTCACCTTTTCTGGTTCTGATGCAGATGGTAACAAACTCTTGACTCTGTGTTCGTCATGCAATCCCTTTTTCTCCTGTGCTAACATCTTCTTGGCCTTTGCTTCTAACTTGTCAGACTCGAGCTTCTTGAGTGTGACCTTGTTTCTTGCCAATATAGGATCTTTTCTGTCATACTTCTTCAACTTGGAGTTGATGATAGCATTAAATGCATTGGCGAACGACTCTGATCCGTCGTCCAAGTTCTTCTTCTTCTTCAACTTTGGAACCTTCTCGTCATCCTCATAGTCCGATTCATCGGATGAACCTGATTCATCTCCGGAAGAAACATCATCAACATTCACTTCATCATTCAGGTCAAGATCGTCTAATTCTTCAAGTTGTTCTTCAGATTCTTCTTCATCTTGTTCTTCTTCATCTTGGCTCTCGTCACTACTCACTTGATCTTCTTCGTCTTCTTCTTCTTCTTCTTCAACATCCTCATCCGAACCTACAGGTTTCAAAATAGGCCTCGTTATTGGTTTGTGTGCTTTTATCTCAGGGGTCTCATCCTTAGACTCGACTGTCTTGGCTGTGTTCTTGCTCAACTTCTGTTTCTTCACTGCTGAACCCATTATTCTCTACTCTTGTTCACTCCACTTTTATCATCTCATCTCACATTTTTTTAGCATATACAAAAGATCCATGCATCAACGCCAGTCCAAATCAAGACTTCTGCGCTACCAGTCCACATCAAAAGTATAAACAAGTGAATACAAATCTTCTACAACCATAAAACATGAGTGAAGGGGAGATGAAGTCGTCTGTTGCTTTGGATGTGGCGCTGGCGCTGGTACTCAATACAATGAAAAGTATTCCCCAGAAAAGAGGATCTTCGCTGCTTCCTGATTCACCTCATAAGAGACAAAAGTATGGAAGAAACATGAAATCAACAGTGAGACAGACCCAACTGGAGAGACGCGCACAGGAAAAGAGGAACGCAGAACTGCGGAGAGCTCAAGAGGAGAAGTTGAAGTTGGAGATTGCCGACAAGCAATCACAGCTTTCAACATTGGGAAGTACTAAAATATCACTAATCACTAAGATGCAAAAGGAGGAGTTTGCACTCCATATATTGACACAGGAATTTGCTAGTGTCCGCTCGAAGCTATTGAAATTGGACCACTCGATTGAAGGGGTACATGAAGACAGGAAAACAGCATCAAGAGAGCTTGATAACCTATACAAATTGGAGAGACAGCGTTTGTTGTTAGAGCACGAGTCCAGGATCAACGAACTCAAAGAAGAGGTGAGTGATCAAGTTGAGAAGATAATAAATGAAGAAATTGACAATAGACAGAACGAAAAGAAACATCTACAGAATAAACTCAACAGAATACACCAACAATTGAAGAAACTGGGCTCTGACTTGAACCAACATTTGATAAAGCTAAAAGAAGACCACAGCAAAAACTTGATACAATTGACAAGAGAAATGGACGAAAATACGACAACACTCAAACAAACCCTTGAAGACCTCGAAAAGGGCTATCTCGAGAGATGCAAACAAGTAGAAATGTTGAAGACGGAGATTGTCGATGTCGAATCCTCCAACTCAAAGTTGTCAAAGATCAAAAATCAACTAGACACCAAACATCTTGACAGAAGTAACGAGATTGAGGTTTTGGAAAACACTATACGATGTAAAGAAACACAGATTTCTGAAATTGAAAACTCATGCATAGAACAGGAATTGGAAGAAAAGGAACTTAAGAAGAAAGCAGAAAGTATAAATGAATACTTGTATGAACAGGAACACGAAAGACGAATATTGCACAACAGACTTCAGGAATTAAAGGGTAATATTCGAGTCTTCTGCCGCATTAGACCAAGGCCTATCAACGATAGTTCACCTTTAGCTCAACTCACCCTACCCAATGACGACGAACTCAATGAAGACTCCAGTCAGGAAATTATTTTGACTAGAGAAGCTTCTCCGTTTAACAGTAGCGGTACCAGCAAGTACAGTTTTCTGTTTGACAAGATATTCCGAACTAATGACTCTAACGAAGTCATTTTTGAAGAG
This sequence comes from Kodamaea neixiangensis, assembly GCA_030565385.1. Taxonomy (NCBI): domain Eukaryota; kingdom Fungi; phylum Ascomycota; class Pichiomycetes; order Serinales; family Debaryomycetaceae; genus Kodamaea; species Kodamaea neixiangensis. The sequence goes on from JAJMBT010000036.1 coordinate 100,730, forward strand.
TTGTCACAGTTAATCCAGTCGTCACTAGACGGATATAATGTTTGTGTTTTTGCGTATGGCCAGACAGGATCAGGGAAAACATTTACAATGTCAGAACCTGCAAAAGGTATGATACCACTATCCATAGATAAAATCTTCCAAGACATCGGATACCTACAAAAGCACGGATGGGAGTACACAATTAAGGGTCAGTTTATTGAAATCTACAATGAGAATATCGTGGACTTGCTTAATAGCTCCGAAGATAAGCATGAAATCAAGCATGACGATGTTAAAGGGGAAACAATTATCACCAACACCACGACCGTTGACATTACATCTAAAGAACTTGCAGGACGATTGATAGAAAAGGCTCTGAAAAACAGGTCAACAGCATTCACAAAATCCAACGAGCATTCATCTAGATCGCACTCAATCGTCATCTTAAAGATATCAGGAGTGAAACACGAAACTGGTGAGAAACGCAACGGTACACTTAATCTAATTGATTTAGCTGGGTCTGAAAGACTAACCACTTCTCAGACTAGAGGAGATAGATTGAAAGAGACTCAAGCGATCAACAAGTCGTTATCAAGTTTGGGTGATGTCATTTATGCCTTGGGCCAGCAACAACAAAACCAGCTGCAGGCATCTCTGCATACTCCATACAGAAACTCAAAACTCACCTACCTTCTTAAGCACAGTCTTGGAGGGAACTCCAAGACCTTGATGTTTGTCAACATTTCTCCACTACATAAGAATTTCAACGAGACTGTTAATTCATTACGATTTGCTAGTAAAGTGAATGCTACGAAGCTAGGGCGTAATGTTTAACAGGCAACAGATGCAGTAAAATAATTCTCAACCTAGTCTTTAATACAACATTCTTGTTAATTGAAAATCCAATCGAATAAATTCCAATTAAAATTGTATATACGGTTATGTTTATATATTAGTTCATTTCTATCAACCACTGATTTGTTGAACTTTGGAACTTTCGGGTATCAAGTTCATTGATGGAACGTAACCAGATGCGCTAACAAGCAATCCCGAATTAACTACCTTGTCCCACAAGGCTGGGTGGTTCTCTTGCGCCCACTCTGCAATTTTCTTCTGTGCCGTCTTTTCAAAAGAGTAGTTGTGTAATGCTAGTAAAGTGTCTGAGCTCATTTGTAAGTCGTAGTCTGCCATTCCTTCAGTCAATAAAAGAGCCTTATCAACTAAGCCGTGGTAGGCATAAGCAATTAAGTACTGTTTATAGATAGCTTCATTGGGGATAATTCCGTAGTTTGACAAGTTGTTCCAGAACTTCTGAACGTACGCCAAATCGTTGTAAGTGTAGGTCTTTATCATTGTCTGGATTGTGTTCTCGTCGATTCCGTCTGGATTAGCAGTCATAGAGAGAAACAATTCATGTGCACGAGGCACGTCCTGTAGGTTGGAATAAGCATTCAAGACTGCATTTTGCAATTCCAAATCGGTCTCTGGTAAGTTAACATCCATTTTCAAGTACTCATGGATATCGATGACCCCATTCTCATACAACTTATCACCAAATTGTTGGAACAAGTACATGTACATTTCACGCAGAGGAGGTAAGTTGTTATGGTTCCCATGCAACTCATTCAATTTCTTCAACTGGTGGAAAATAATCAAGGCACAGTTGGGTTGGCCATGTTCGCAAAAGAATTTCAATGTGGGCATGTATGAGTCAAACGGAACAATGAAGTACTTGTGAAGTTCACCGTAGAGCACCCAGTTTGTTTCGACATATATATCCTTGTCAAAAGTGACAACATAATTGTGCAACTTTAAAAATAATTCTTGATACTTGACTGCCCATGGGTCTTGGAGTGGTAATTTGATAGGTGAATCCTTATCGATTTTTGGCAATTCTCTGGATAACATTTCAATCATGTCGGATGCATATTCTGCGTGAAGAATCTTGGAGGACATTGCATTAATTGCATCTATATTGCACTGCGTGTTGGCCATCTGTTGCTTGATTTTCGTGAAGATCGGGAAGATAGCCTCAACATCATCCATATTCTGACAGAGAATCACAATCAAGTTATTAAGTGTCTTATACACTGAAGGGTCGAATTCCGACGACCACGATACAAGATTAGCCACACTGTCATCAAATAAGTTAATTGCCTGGATGTAGTTGTTTTTCCTGATGGAGTTGTCAATCCTGTACTTGTAAGAAAGCACAGAAGGCTCCACTTGGTATTCCTTTGAAAAATGGTTTATAATCGATTGTGTAAAGTATCCTCTCGAAGGAACGGAATCGATGTTCATCAGTGACAGTATGATTATATCTAAAATTTCAGATTTCGACACCTCATCTTCTTTTGCTGCGAACTCATCTACTAAAACCTTCACAGCTTCAAACTGTTCAGATTCTGTTTTCTTTTCGGTCAACAGAAGATACACAGCAGATTGGAATCTCAAAGAAGCTTTGAATCTAATTTCCTCTGCAACAATGAAGGTTGAGATTTTTGAAGCAGCATTATGGAAAAAGTTGTTCGCCCAAGTGCTATCAACAATGATTTCCGCGAGTGCCAGATCTTCTAGGTCTTGCTGAAAGAGCTCGTACTTGAGCAATTCTATTTGAGTTGAATCTTGGCAAACGAATTGTAGAATTCTGTCGGATTCTTTCTTTAAACTTTCATTATCAAACACCAGACGTAATTCTGCGGACAATTTTATGAGGGTCGTTGCCCCTTTGATGGAGTTATTGGTGAACTTAGTGCACATCTCAACCAATAAATGCTGAATTCTATAAATGTTTCTTTCCATGTTTTCATATTCGTGCACGTTGGGAAGTGTATCTGCGAAAAGCGTCTCGATATATTTGTTGAATGAGATGTAGAATTGATCTTCGAGGTGTGCAGGGTTAACGTTGGATACAATTACTTCGAAAGTATGCAACGATAAATCTTTCTTATCTTTATAATGCAGAATCAAAGCATTGACGTACTCCAGGGTCAAGTCTTTATACTTGACTAGACTCTTTATAACAACCTCAAAGCTTGAAATGGAAGATCCCATGTCTACTAGATAAACCATGATGTGTGGTGGGATTTCGTCCTGTTTCAAAAGATGATTAATCAAGGTAGACATGTACTTGGGTATTCGAAGTCTCTCTTCTGTGGAAAGTAATGTCACTGAAGATTTCTGGAACAATACAGTAAGATCGGACAAGCTCAAAATGTTGAGGTTGCCATTGTTCAACTTGATGAGTTCGTTGAACGATTTGTCCAATAACAGAATCGAATCCTTAGGGAAGGCATCGGTTTCGTTGATAAACTTACTCAAGTTCTCCTTTATCAACTTCCTTTTGACGATTGAGGGTACGTCATTAGATCGCACATTGTATTTCAATGTTTTAAGAGTTTGTGAATTCATGTTGTTCCGAGTTTTATCCAGCTCTTCAATTTTATGATGCTTCTTTGATTTATCCTTCTTGTAAAGTTTGCGGAAAGGGCTCATCCATGAAGCGTTCCGCGCTGGTAGTTGAACTGGAGTGAACACCAGGATAGGTTTTACATGTTTTGTTTGTATACCTATCCGTAGAACTCCACCTCGTGGAACCGTATACCTCAAAATCATCTTCCTGTGTTGAGTTGATTAAGATTTTTTTTCAGTGCAAACTGAGAACTTGATTTGAGCTCAAATATTGGATTGAAAGGAAATGGAAATATGATTTGGCTATTGGCATGCTAATGCTGGTCGAAGTATGTGAGATGGAATACAGAGCGAGTTGACAGAAGTTTTCTTTTCAATAACCTATGTTTAAGCAATAGTATTTTAAAATATATAGGTTGCCTTCACTCGTGTTATGAAAAGATGCCAAGGGAATACATCATGAAGCAGAATTGGGATTATAGTACTTTTGAATTTCTATGGTCTCAATAGGATAGCGTGGAGTTATTAAGATCAACGTCAGGAGCAGCACTATTGGAACTAGGAACAACTCTTCGGCATTTGGACCTTCGTTAACAAATTGGATTCATGCACTGGTCCCTTCTTGAGTTAATCATGAGACACGCGACACTCGTTGTACCAGAGTTACTTGAGCACTATACACAGTTGAGTTGTTATTTCCAAAGTTGTCTGATTCTTTTGCATGATTTTTTTTGCAGCCAAATTCAATTTGTTGGCACTGGTTCACAGTTAAGTAAAGAAGGTTACTTAATATCCGTAGACGTTGTTGAGGGACCAGGTCCTAAGCATTTAATCAGTTATTACTGACTTAAGAGATGTTCTTTGCTAGAAAACGCTACACCGCATTTTAAGTTTCTTTATTTGTTGGTGTGAAATGGAAGGCAATTTGATAACTGAAGCTCGTACCTCCAACTGAAAGACAAACAAAAGATGCTGTACTGCTATCTCTAAGAAAGACACTTTCACTTCATGCTATTCTAGAGATAAACCTTGCTAAATACGATTTTTTTGGTGGCAGCCAATCTCCAAACCCGGATGGAATTAGCCCCCAAAATTTTCAAGAAAGCGGTTTTAGCTCAGTTGGGAGAGCGTCAGACTGAAGAACACTTCAGTTACAGATAATCTGAAGGTCGTGTGTTCGATCCACACAAATCGCATTCTTTTTTGCAGGCCAGGTCCTTAAGATGGTTTGCTTTGTGTGAATTGTTTAACTGCAAATTTTTTGAGACATGAGATCTGTTGGAATAAACGGGGACTATGATATGAGAGCAGAAGATACACGGTTTGCAGATGCTGTGTCAATGCCTCCAGCCTTGAAATGTCATTTGGTTGCTCTGCACACATCTTAGATGAGGTTCAAATTCCATGCGCTGGATCTAAAATAATTCGTATTCGCATCTCAATGCTAATCAAATTGACGTTGGTGGTCATCTATATACAAGAATTTTACATATCCTCTTCGTACTCTGGAAGGTGCTTTTGAAGTCTCTTTATAGCCCAGTTGCTCCCAATGAACTTCACACTTGGGTCACTTAAGCCTTCTGTGTTGGTGAACTCTTTCCAGAATTTGGGATCTCTGAACTTGGAGTCCTCTGGTGAAAAAACTTCAAGTGACTCTCGGATTCCTAGCACGGCATTCCGTAATTCTCCAGCCAAGTCAGATCTTAAACTTTGCGCCTCGTCTCCTATCTGGAGCTCTTTCGAAAGGTCTTTTGGATTGAGTGGGTCAATGTACTTTGTACACAAGTCTCTCCACTTTTGCCTGTAGTGTTCTATTCTTTCATCTGAGAATGCATCGCCGATAGTAATGTGAATTTCGGCTCCAAGGTTGGATGGGAGGAACCGTTTAATCGTGCTTACAGCCAGGTCTTCTGGGGCGACCTTCTCGAAACCATACGAAAAGAGTGGCACCACTACTGGTGCTCTCGTAGATTCCAAAATTAACCTTGAAACTCCCCACTTGAAGTAGCGCATGGAGTTATTGTATGGTTCTTGCAATTGCAACACAAACCCTTCTGGAAAGACGTGGAACCACGAGGTTTTGGTTCGCACGAACGGTGACTTGGACATCAACACGTTGGTGGTCTCTGGAGTAGGTTTTATGAAGTTGACGAGTTCTTTCGATGATTCTTTGGGGCACATGTTGTTCACTTCTTGTAATATGGTTGGTTTTGCTACATCCTTTACCCCAGGAGCCCATTCTAAATCCAAAGTATCATCAGGACTGAGAATACGAATGGCTGCGTCCAAGGAACCTTGGAATGGCCCTTCACCAAAACGTTTGGTACCTAAAATCTTACCCAAGTTGAAGAACCAGGATAGTGTGGGTGTCAGGAAACAGATATTGTGAGCACCAAACCCCCATCTGATAGTGTCAACGTCAAAATGGTACCTCAAAGGTAAGGCTGCGTAGAAAGCAGGGTCGTCCACGACAGACATATGGTTCATGACAGTGAGTAAAGACCTCTTCTCAGCACGCGCCTTTGTCAAAGCAGCATCCAACTTTTCTATGTTGTGCAACCGAGGCTTGTAAAGTAGGTTCATGGCGATCTTCGAGTTGATGATCATGAACATACAAGTGGCATGAGAGGCATAATTCCACCAAGTGGAAGTACGGGGGTAGTCCGAAAGGAAGTCGTCGCCTCTTCTTAAAACGTCCTCAAAAGACATAGCAGGGTGAATGGTACGTGCTGATTGCTATGACTAGTTTGCCCACGGTGTAATGAGAATTTGAAAATTATTAGTCGCATTATTTGTGCCAGGTGCACTGGAGATGAGAAGTTAATGGGGAAGTGGGATCTGCAGTGTAAGTGCAGAGAGGAAGTCAAGATGCATGATTTGCACGAGTTGCGTAGAGTTTGTTAGTTGGTTGCAATTGACTGTGTGAATGTGTATGGTGGTAGGGCACTTATGCCAGAGAATTGATCTCTATTCTGTCCATTGTCAGATCAGAGAGTGTCTTTTAAGAAATTAAATGCCTAATGAATGGAGGATCAAGATGATTGCAAATGGTTCTGGACTGAAGAAATAGCTTAAGCATTCTTTATCGTCATGAAGTATGCTTTTAAGCTGACAGAGTCTCACCTTCTTGGTGGGAAGAAGAAGGTGAAAAGAACAGTGAGATATTTATTAGTGATTAAGTTAACTTTAACATTTTTAATTAAGTTGAGAATGTTAACGTTTTGGTGCGAATCCCTTAGCTAGACCCGAAGATAATCTTGTAAATGTCTTCAGATTTTGAAGAAGAGAAGTCAGTGCATATGAAAGGCTGAAAATGAATGCAGAATGTTCGGATGGGGTGTTAATTGTATATGCACTTAGAATCCGGTCTGATACGCTTGGTTTTGAGTTGAAGGGATGTCATATATAACAATCAAATTGAGACATTGAGATGCCTGTGAAGCTGTAATTGTTGGGATATTCATTGATTGCAATTCGTAGACTTTTTGGAAAAATTGTTGAAAATTTATGCAATTGGTACGAAACGCAAGAGGAGAGATTTCAGATTAAGATGTACTAATTCTGGAGTGACTTTAGCTAAACCAAACTTATTGTATTCAATAATTGTAAACCCAAGAGCTTGAATATCTTAATCGTCCACCATTTTTCTTCCTTTCTACCGACCTTGAATTCAGCCCAATTTTCGCAACCATTTTAGTTTTACGTTCACCAATTGTAGCTTAGACTATCTATTAATATAATTGAAGGTTAAACAAAGGTTATTGGTTCTAGATGTGCGTCTTGACGCTTAAAGATGTAGTTAAGATTCGAAACAAGCCTAGGTGCAACTCCTTTCTCAGATTAGTTAGTCAAATTAGTCAATTCTATCTCGAATTCTCTCAAAGTTCTAGATCTTCTAGAACGTCCCAAGCTTACCCCATTGTAAATGAACCACACGTAACTCTAACACTACTCTGATCTCCCAACCTCCAACTCTTCAACTCCCCTTCACTCAATGCACTTCATCTCAAATCAAATCCTCCTGCACATAACAAGCTTTTATCCATCTCTCGATGAGCTGAAAAATTTCAAAACTTCTAAATCCTACTCATCACCAAAATGGCCAAAATCAAGAGGAAAGGAACGTCCGGTAATGCTAAGAACTTTATCACCAGAACCCAGGCGGTGAGAAAGTTGCAAGTTTCTCTCGCAGACTTCCGTCGCCTTTGTATATTCAAGGGTATCTACCCAAGAGAGCCTAGAAATAAGAGAAAGGCTAACAAGGGTAAGAGTGCGCTGGCCACCTTTTACTATGCTAAGGACATTCAGTATTTGTTGCACGAGCCTGTGTTGGACAAGTTCAGAGAGCACAAGGCTTTTGCCAAAAAGTTGCAAAGAGCACTTGGAAGAGGTGAGATTGGCGATGCCCAGAGATTAGAAAGTAACAGACCAAAGTACACCTTGGACCATATCATAAAAGAGAGATACCCAACTTTTTTGGATGCTCTCAGAGATATCGATGATCCATTGAACATGTTGTTTTTGTTTGCCAACATGCCAGCCACCGATGACGTTTCCCACAAAGTCACACAACAGGCCGAGAAGTTGTGCAACCAATGGTTAGCATACGTTGCTAAGGAGCGTGTCTTGAAGAAGGTGTTTGTGTCGATCAAAGGTGTATACTACCAAGCCAATGTAAAGGGCCAGGAAGTGAGATGGTTGGTGCCATTCAAGTTCCCAACCAACATCCCAACTGACGTGGACTTCAGAATCATGTTGACCTTCTTGGAATTCTACTCTACTTTGTTGCATTTTGTTATGTTCAGATTGTACAACGACGCCAATTTGATCTACCCACCAACCATTGACATTGAGAAATTGAAGGGTATCGGAGGATTGTCTTCATATGTGATGAAATCGAAGGACGGTGTCAACTCCTTGTTACCTACCGAACACAAGACTAGTTCTACTGGTCCTGAGCAAGAAGGAAAGCACTTGACTGGTGAAGAAATCTCACATGCTATCCAAGCTGACGATGAGCAGCAAGATGAAGAAATTGCAGATGAGAGTGAAAACGTCGAGAATGTGGAATTGGACAGATTCGAGGCTTCTAACAAGACTGCGGGTGATTTGTTAAACCAACCATCTAGATTCTCCTCTCCAACTTCGACGTTATTCTCCAAGTTTGTCTTCTACGTTGGCCGTGAGGTCTCGCTTGACATCTTAGAATTGTGCATAGTTGCATGTGGATCGTCGATCGTGTCCGAAATTGCATTGGATGACCTCAAGTTGAACCAACCCGAAGAATTCAAGAAACTCGACTTGTCCTACATCACCCATCAAATCGTCGACAGACCTAAGTTGGCACAAAAGGTTGCTGGTAGAACCTACATTCAACCTCAATGGATCTTTGACTGTATCAACAAATCGGAAGTTTTGCCAGTCAACGAATATCAACCGGGCGAAGTGTTACCTCCACATTTGTCTCCATGGGGAGATGCCAGTGGCTACAACCCAGACGTCAACGTTGAAGTAGAAGAAGAAGACTACGAGTCTGACTCGGAAGACGAAGATGACCAAGAAGACGATGAAGAAGAAGATGACGAAGATATCAAGGCACAAAGAGAATTAGAATTGGAAGCTGCTGGTGTTAAGTACGCCACTGTTGCTAAGGAAGATGCTAAGAAGTCTAAGAAGCAAAGCAAGAAGAGAGCCAACGAAGAAGAGGAAGAAAAGGAATTGAAGAAGATCATGATGAGTAAGAGACAAAGAAAGACTTACAACAAGGTGCAAGGTGCCATTGACAAGGATGCTGCTAGACACAAGGAGTTGGCCAAGAAGAAGAAGAAGATCGAGAAGACTAAGTCTGAATTGGACAAGTTGAGTAAGTAATTTTTTGTACATATATGTTAATAAGAAGGAAAGCGTTTCAGTAAGCAAATCTTGATTAGTAGTTTCTGCTTTCTCTTACCTTTTATACGCATCTGTTCAACAGTCTAAATCTTCTACTTTGATTCGGTTGCAAACCTGAAGTGCTTGAAAAATTAAATATTGAAAATCACTTCAGAATGATAAGAAGGACGCTAGTACCTAAAAGATGGTACAGTAGTGGTCTATCCAACAGTGAAATAAAACTGTTATTGAGCAACCCAACATGGTCTGTAAAGGATCTACTTAAAGAACACGCAACTGATGATAGCATTAATAGAGAAACACTAAACAAGATCCTACGGCTATCTGGACTTCCAACAGACATCTCACCAAAGAGAGAGTCCGAGTTACTCGATGCTTTGAGAGCACAGATGCTGTTGATCAAGAACTTGTATGATGGACGTGCTGAGGTTAAAGTTGAACAGAAGAACAACATACATTTCAGGTTGATAGCAGGAGACCATCAACCACAGAAAGCATGGGATTTGGAAACATTGAAGAAAAATATAGCAGAAATGGAGGCTGATGAGAAAAAGGGAGAGAAGTATCTGTTGGGGGTACCTGTCAGAATGAAGAATTTCAAGCGGAAGAATGATGTTAATTAGTTATGAGAAAGTTGCTTATTATCATCGTCTTATTCTGGACAACAACAGAAATGATATTGAAGCCTTAGATCTGTGCATATCCCCAAACTTGAGTGCTGATCTTGAAAACTCTGAAACATCGTTTTACAAAATAGTGAACCTACATGGTTTGGATAGAGCAAGTCTCGAAGTTAACACAGCCTGCTTAATGTATATTACAATAAATGAATCTCAACTTTTGGAAATCTCGATGAAGAGTTAATGACTTGCGAAGTCAATACTAATCGAGTGTATCAGTTTTTTTGCTTGGATTTCTCTTGCTTGGATTTCTCTGTTCAAGTAGTGGTGTATTCTAGTCTCATGCGAAAGATTCAAACACTCCTTAGTTCTACTTTCTCAATCTTGAATCCATGAACATCCTATCCGGTATCTCCAAACTAAACAAATTCTTCAACATCTCTTGTAACTTCAACAATTCTTTTGTTCCTTGGTTTATTACCTCCACGTCGGTTGATTTTGCTACGTTCGTGTACATTTTCACCTGAAAAGCATTCAGTTCATCCAACAACTTAAGCCTGATCTTGTCAGGTACACTCTCAGTCACGTCGTCTCTAATGAATACCTTGAATATTTCAATCACGATGTCACCGTGGAAGAAGCGTATTCCCTTTATCCAGTACTGATTCACCAAATCGTATCCCAAATCCTCAAGGAATTGGAGAAACGAGTCTTTATGCTCCTCATCCTTAACGATTGTGTGAGTATGTACTAAAGTGCTCTCGTAAATGGTTTGAGCAGAGCAAACCTGGTTCTTACCTGCTATTGGAATATCAGACACCTGAAGAGTCCATGTAAGTCTAGGCTGAGGAGTGTTATCCTTGGGACGGTCAAACAATCTGTCGACAAGCAACTTCTCCAGGCTCATAAAGGGCTGTGCAATATTGAATGACTCGTCATTTTGCCATATAGTGGTGCATTTCATGTAGTATTGTTCTATCTGGTTGATCTTACCTGGTTCAAACTTGGGTTTGAACACATTGTGAGGCTTAGTGATCAATGTGTAGGTGGACACCGGCTGCGGAGAAAGCTGTCCTGTTAGTGCCTGTAGAGTGGACACAGTTTGGATGTACTTGTTCTGGGGTATCAGTGATACAAACGAGAGTTGATGAACCATGTTGGTTTTTTTATCAAAATAGATCCAAAATTATTGATGATTTTGATGTATCAATGTTCCTAGGTGAAAAATTCATGTCTGACGATCAAATTATGTTGAACGTCATTAGAGAAACGTGTACGTGAGTTCTTGAAAGTTCTTTTGCTTCAATTTCTCTCTTAATGTACATAGATAGAATATCTCTATTTACAGTTGGCATTAATTTTGTACGAATGAGTACCTTCTTCTTTCAAGCTTCCAAATCTACGTACAGTAGATGATATTAGTCAAGTATGCCACCGCTTTTCAAAGGAAACCATTCTCGTTGCATTAACCATTACTCTTGCTTATAATATTCTTCTGAAAAGTCATAATAGCACTAGCATCAACAAATAGTAGACAGACAAGTGCATATTTTATATATCCTTCTTGGATTCTTCTTCGATAGGAGTGTCCTCAAGGAAAGCAGCAACAACGTATCCAATAAGAACTATGTTAGCCACGAGTGCAGCAATTCCACCACTCACAATAGCATTCTTGTTGAATAACCATTCACTTACAAAGAAAGTGAAGATTGGAAATATGATCATAGCAGCTGTGAAGAAGACAAGCTTCTGGATCACGGATCTGAGGAGGTTAGTATTGTTGTGAGAATAGAATGAGTGCTAGGACATACTTTGGAATATCGGCCATGGTTGAATTGGTTTTGATGATTTTTTGTTCGAAATTGAATTTGATATAGTGAGAGAGAAATTAGCGAGTGAGATCAATGTGAAGGAGAACGCTGAGATTGAGTGGTTGAAAGAGAAGTGTATGAATTTATCGGCAAGAAAAGTTCAAATACGTATCAATGTGGTTTAACACTCTTCATATCAAAAGAATTTTTGGTGCAAGGTATCCAAAACGTAAGCTTCGAAAATACAGTGGCAATGCTTGATTTCAAGAATTCTGCTGGTGATATTCAGTAATTTTCCCAGGAAATCTTTTGAAATTTCTCGCTAAAAAAACCTCTCACTATCTTCCTACTATAAATTAAAAGAGATAAGGGAGATGACTGTTTGTTCTTCAGTATTCAATGAAAATCAAGTAATAGTATGTCCGTTCACCCAATCGTATCTACACGAGAAGTATAAGGCATAATTGAATCATATAGTCACTCATGACTTCCTTCCATCACTGCATTTCACATCTCATATCTCATATCTCATGTATTAATTTTCCATAATCTCTAAATCATTCATCAATGGCCACACCTAATATTCAAACGACTCGCTTAAAGTGTAGTTGAACACTCACCAATAGCAACATTTACACTCTGTACCTCTTTCATTCCTATCCCTTTTACCTCCTCTCTCTCTTCCAAATCATTTGCACTCTGAGATTCGTCACTATCCTTGACGGTACACACACTACCTCACAAACTTAAATTTCCAAACAACTCAACGCTCCAATTAACCAACGTCCCATCATGAAGTTGCTTGGTCTTGTTCCATTCATTGCGATTGTATCTGCCTTTGCAGACACCGCACCTATCTTCGCCAACAATTTCGATCTTCTGCAGGGTCACTATATAGTGGACTCGCACGATCTTTCAGAGGCTGTTCAAGCTGGATCTTCGAAGTTGTGTGCCAATGGCCATGGGTTAACTGTGTACAGAGTCAGCAACTTGAAGGTCGGAAGCACCGACCGCAAGGGCCTTACCCGCCATGTTCACTACGGCAGCCCAAAGCATTTGGATTTCGAGTACGGTTCGGAATGCTTGGTCACCTACGGAAACTCCAGCTCCAATGGTGACTCGACTGTCGTAATTGTTGACTTGGAAGAAGGAGAACATAACCTTGACGACATCATCAGACAACATGGAGCAGCTAAGAGTGCCTTCGTGGTGCAAGGCAAGCCTACTTTCGGCGCTGAGCACGGCCTTGAGTCCGTCAAGCACTATGTTGAAGACAACGTGCTCGACAACTTGCACATTGACATCGACTTTGACCATACAAAGAGAAACATCGAGCTGGAGGAAGACTATGATCAGGTGTTGAGAGAATTGGAGCACAGTATTGAGGAAGTTGAGTCGTTCATCCAAAAGGAGGCAGATGGAATTGAATTGCCCGAAGATGAAGATGACGACCGCAAGACTATAAAGCCTTCTGCAGCACCACCATCCAAGGGTCCTAAGGCAACTGGTTTGTTCACCAAGTACCAGTACTTCACACCGGGCTTGTGGCAAACCCTTATTGTCTCGTTGTTGCTTGTGGGAGTATTGTACGTCGCATTATCCTGGGTGACTTCGTTGGAGATTTCGTACCTGGCTTTTGAGAAGCAGGTTGATTATGAGAAGAAGAATGAGTAGAGCGTTTTGTTCGTCAATTGGGATTGGAACATGGGATAGTGATAGCTGTTTCCTCCTTCCCTCTCCTTATCCATAATTAGAGAAGAAGCCCATATTGGGTGTATAATTTAAACTGAAACTGTGATATTATTGTAGAAGATGGATAACTCTATTATGTATTTACTTTTTGTACGAACCTTGAACTCTAATACACATATGGAATAATCTTATAAGGAACTCTTCTCTTGAATTCCTCCCAAGCTTCACCATACTTTGCCGAGCACTTAGCTTCGTCTCTCGTCTGTCTGTGTATCAATAAGGATGCAAAGTAAATTGCGTAAAAGTAGGTCAAAGGTGTCTGGAAGCCAGTGGTCAAACACCACGAAACACCGATTAACCAATCACCAAAGTAGTTGATGTGTTGAGAAACTCCCCACCAGCCGTCGCATAACAACTTAGAGCCTGTTTTCGTTGGGATGCTCTTCATGTGGTTCAAGTTGCCCTTTTTAAATTGGGACTTTTGCTCGTTGGATGCACGGAAGATGTAGAAGCCCAAGGCTTTGAGAGCCAAAATGGCACCGAATTTGGCCCATCCGAGCTCCAAGTAGTTTTCAGGTAAGGCCAAGTAGCGGGCTTGTAAGGAGTATGAACACGGTAACCAGGCCAAGTCACCAAAGCACAACATGAATCCGAAACCGTCTGTGGTGATATCGATCATGCTCAAAACCCCTTCTTCGTTGAGGACTCCGTCAAGAACGTAGAACCCCTCCAACAAGTTCACTAAGATAAGGGAGTCAGAGACCTTTCCGAGGGTATGGTATTGATGGTGGATACATGACAAGTTCATCAAGAGCCAGAGGAGCAAGCCAGGTTTCAATTCACAGAACAATTTGATGTCCCATGATCCGATTCTTTGGTTCAATTCACGGCCAATAAACCAATCGTAAATAAGGTTACCTGTGTTTCCACCCAAGGATAAGATCCTTTCATTGTTTCCACTGCCGTTGAGCTGTCTCAAAGGAATGTATGAGCATACATGGACAAAAGTCGAAAGTGCAAAACTGAAAATAGTGATGACAAAGGTCAACTTGAGCAAATTTGAGTAGAGAAATTCCAACTCTGGCAAGTACCAGTTGGAGGAGGTTGCAGCCCTTGCAAAAAGCACGGCAAAGAGGCCACTTGCAACGTAGACACCGTTGATTTTGTAGGGTAACTGAGTGCCGTCTCTCAAGGTTAAGCCATTGAGTTTCTTGCCAGGGGAGATGAAATCGACAAAGACCAAGCCAAAGAACCATGCCAAGTAGGCGGACCATACCTTTCTGTCGAACAACAAATCCAACCATTCGGTTTGGGTGGATGGGATCTGTGTGAGTATTTGATCCAACTGCAAATCAATGCCTTGTAACGAATAGCTGTCATTAACCAAGAGTCCGAAGACAATTATGAGTAACGGGAGACCAAAGGTTATACCCAAGGCCCCGGGAACACCGCTGAATTCCCTGTGTGTAGTCACTGGATTCAACATTGTAGCTGTAGATGGTATTGAAATTTTGGGTTGATTTTTCCGCTATATAAGGTCTGAATAAACGATGGAGCGCTGCTGTAAACGAGCAGGCAATACTTGGCTAAACGAGTGCGAGAAAGTGTGAGCTTCATGGCTGTGTAAGAGAGAGTGGGGGCAGTGTCGATTAGGTTGGTGGTGATGATGATGATGATGATGATGATGATGGAAGACAGATATCCATAGAGGGGTACGAATGAAAAGGTTTTGACGTTTGTGGGGGGGGTGAGTTGGCAGTGGATTTCTTCAGAAATGAAGTGAATTCTGGATAAACCGACAACATGAATGCGTAGGGTGTGGGTGGTAAGGTAGAGATGCCGTGAGGTTGGGATCTGATCACTGGAAAGAGCGTATACGATTTTTTGGGTTGGTATGATATTAGTGGATATTTCGTAGGGTCAGTAATTCTGGGGTTGGTCTGGTTGGATTTCGGGATGAATTTAAGGTTGGATTTTTATGAGGGTTCTAGGGTTGAAAATCATGCGATAGATTCGGTGAAGAAGCGAGGATGCACCTTGCACACAAGACAGCTGGAGATACATTTGTAATAGCATTGCTCGATGTGCCTCCTACACTCAATAAGAGGCTCGGAGATTGTGAAGAAGGTGATAGGTAGGATAGTATGCCATATAGTTACGGAAATTCAAATGGTCAAAGGTAGATGAGAAAAATGTACCTTAAACATTGGATTAGAATTTGGTATAAGGAGCTCCGGGTGTAATTACGCAATTCCGGAACAGCTGTATGCACCAGAGACAATAGCACTTCAAATAGCAGTCTTTATTTAGGATTTGCTTCATTGGGTACCTCAGTAGAGCATGGAGCACCCAGCACCAAATACCAAGCCTGAAAGCATGAAAAAAATGAATCGAAGAATGCAATGGACTAACCCCGATCACGCACGCAGTGGTACCAGATGGTTGTAGAGCATCACCTGATAAACCCCACGCCAATTAGCTCCTTCGCAAAAAGGACAATCTTTATGAGCAATCTAAAAATACATAGGATCGATACATGTGATAGCAAAGCGAAGTCAGGATCTTCTGCATAGGACCAAAGGCATTCAGGAGATCGATTGTTGACAAACACCTAACACTGGCACCGGAGTAGCAGAAGCCATCGTCTCGCGATATTATCTCACAGTTTGGGTGCATTTCATGTTGAACAATAGAAACGCAGAACGAATTATGCATGCGTAGGAGAAGGAGATAACCAAGGTGTACTAAACCAGCCACTTTAGTTGTCGACGAAGGTCTTCGTAACTCAGCGAAGCCAAGGTACGTGCTGCAAAAGCTGGTCTGGTCATTCCAGCACACAATAGACTAGATCTTTGTTGTTTTCTGTGGGCCAGGCATGTAGTTGCGCACAACAGTGTTATTGTTAAATGCGGAGCACGATAATCTTCGATAAAGAGATTGAGGCAACAAGAGGCAGAGATTAGAGTGGGTGCATGGCAGAGTGGAGTATGCTCGTACCATATACATACTCTGCAGAGTATATTGTGGAGGAAGAAGGAATGGTAGAAAGTATATGCACATCAGCATATAATCACTAGATAGATTAGATAGAAGAGCCAGTACAAGTAGCAGACAATCACTAAACCCACCATACTAAACCCTGCCATACGCCTGGGTTGCTAGCACACAAATGCAATAGGAGTTCCGCAAGGCCTGAAGTTCGCAACCATCAGGGCACTCATGGTGCACCAAAACGGTTCCAAAGATCGGTCCCAAAAGGGATAAATTGGGACTGCCCAATTCGGCTCGAGACGAACGCGTACCAAACGTTAATTGGACCAGCACACTAGTGCTAGCCAGAGGTCCTGCCAGACACCATTGGCCCACCTCCAGCACGCTCACAACACCGCTCGGTTATATTTTTGTCGTGCCGGGAACCGTTTGACCTCCTCCAGCCCCCGCCCAGAGTCCACGTTGCAACCTATTTCATCCCTTCAAAATATATATAATAAAACATACATCATGGCTTGATAAAAAATAAAGCTAACTGTTTTCTGGGACTGGAATTGCCTGGTGCTACTGCCTGTGGTTGTGATCCTCGAACAATACACCGTCAGCACTTCTTTGTTCGTTGGTCGTGGCATGCTAGGTGCTTATGAACCTTCCGTAACAACAATGTTTGACGTAACTGCTGAGCTCAGGCCTTTATCTCCCTCCCCCCACCAACTGGAACTGGCAGAAAGTTAATGAGATGCCTGCGTAACTGAAATGTTTTAGAAATTACGAGCCATTAAATCACACACCCCAGGAGCCTGAACCCATTCTGGTGGGCGCCGGGAATCCTCCTCCTATCGTAGCTAATTGTTGCCCCAGACTGCACTACCGTGGCTGGAGGACCCTCTTTCCAATGCCCATGCTCCTCCTCATGCCCCTACTGCTCGTCACTTTCTTCCACTAATTTCACTTCTTTGTGCCAGTATTTTTTTCTAGCTCACTCCGATTCTTGTCTGGTTGTCGTTGGCTTCTTTTGTATTGTGGTTACCGTCTGCTGGACGCGCTATATTTTTTTTGCTTTATATACCGTTAGTCTTCCTCTTCCACAGAGATTCTTCGTCACATTCTAAACCTTCTATTCTGTCCTGGATTTGTTGCACTTTGCTCGAACCTTCACGCACACGCCCCTAAGGACTCTCATTAGACTGGGCTAAAAAAAAAAATCAATGCAATCTGATTTGAGTGTAGACACAGTGTATGCTACTGGCAACTTGTATCAGGCTTTGAACTTCACAGATTCAACTTATCTGCAAATGCGGGCCTCGAGTGACTCGTCGGGCTCCGATCCTGCGTTCCTGAATCTTAATGTGGACCAGTCGCATGCTGGTGTTGGTGGAATGGGTGCTGCTGCTGGTGCTGGTGGTATGGGTGCACAACAAGATTACAGTGGGCCATTCAATGGCTCGAATTATAACGCTCCTAATGCAAACTATAATAATACTGCATTCACCAATCCCTCCTACGGCAACCAAACCTACAACCAAATCAACAATTCTCAAACATACAACGCTACCAATTACAGCGACATACCGAATTTTCCTGCCCACCAATCTCAAATGCAAATGCAACCACATTCGCAAATGCCTATGCAACACCAAATGCAAACCCCAAATATACAATACACACTGGCTCCGCCACCTGTACCGACTTCACTACTGAGAAAGTCCCTGACAGCCTCCATCATGGAATCACCACCCATGAAAAAGAAGAGAGGTAGACCCCCGAAACCAACTTCATTGACCAACAAAATCACCACCACTCTCAACATCAACGTCAACACCTCACCGTTGAGCAGCTCGCCAACGGCAGAATCGAACTCAAACCAGATTGTGAAAATGGGCGCTCCAGACTTCTTCACCCCCTTGATGAGGGTGTCGCCAAACCCACGAGCTAAAAAGAAGAGGAAAACAGTCGCCTCGTCTCCGTTGGGCGTCACTCCTATGAGCAGGCGGAGCAGCAAGTCCAGCTCCACCTCGCAAACCCCTTCAACGCAACCTCAACATGTCCACCAACCCGTAAATTCATTCACCCAGTACCAAATCAACGCTAAAACCATGGACAACATCTCAAACATAACCCATGACCAATACCAACAAAACATCCAGCATCAGCATCTGCATCAACAGCAAATTCTTCTGCAACAACACCACTTACAACAACAACAACAACAGCAACATCATCAAATCGAAAGTACATCATTCTACAACACGCCACCCAAATCCAACGAAAAGAACCAGAGCTTCTACATTAGCGGAACCAACCCGTCATTCATGGAGCAGGAAATCGGAAAGAACTTGCTTCCGCCAGCATCGTTTGTACCGAAACAAGAGCCAACAACCAAACAACAGAAACCTTCAATGTCGTCGACCCCACAAAGCATAGTCGATGCAACAGATCCAAACTCAACCAGATCTGTCAGATCCGTATCTGTAGCAGACGGAGCTCATGGAGAAAGTGAACAAAATGACTTTGCATTGAAACTCACCGTAGACGACCTGGGCAAAGCTGTTTTCAGTTCTGACTTCTTTGGTGTTGGAAAAGAAGAGGAAGTAATAGACAAAGAACATACTGGGTATGCTAAAAACAAACTATTAAACTCCGTGATGAAACAATTCGAACAACAACAAGATGCCAAGTTAGATAAGCCCAGATTGACCCACTCGAACCTGGTTATCGGCATTGAAGCACAATACGTTTCGAACAATTTCCGTGACGACGAATTGACGCTCTCTCCACAAGCAAGCAATAACAATAACGGACCCAACTTGTTGAGAAGACACAACTCAGACTTTACGGGAGTGGCTGCGTCGAGTATCTGCGGCGCCACGTCGCTCGTCTCGATCAACGAACAACCTAAACAGCAGGTGTACAACGACACGCTAGCAGTGCCGCAAACACCAAACAGTAAAGAGAACTACTTGTACTCAGCCACAGGACTTACACCAAACAGCAACACCTTTGCATTCAACTTGACCCCACAGTTCAGTTCGTTGATGTACTCGATGATGAACATGAACTCACCTCAAACGAAAAAGAATGCAGGCCAATTCTTGTTAAACCAGGACATTTTCATGAGCGGTGGCTCGAGTGGTCAATTGATCGACTCACCTCTGGGCTCCCTCAAAGACACGCAACAGCACGATCTTATGAACGACTTGATGAGTTTAAACGAACACAAGTTGGAGGCAAAGTTGGAAACCAGCCAGGAGGCCAACGTAGACTGCTCCGACGAAGGCAACAGCCAGGACGACGAAGACGACTCTGGAGATGCCAGATTGGCATTGAAGAGTATCATGCACATCAAAAGAGACAGACAATGATGCAATTGAACTGGTTTCACCCTACCTGTCTACAGTGCAATCGGCCTTCTTCAACTAAGGTTGAATTCTCAGACTATGCAACACTTCAATTCTCAACATTTCTATTACTCCTCCAACGTTACAATGTCTAGCGTAGACATTTTGTATTATAAAGCTTATTTAATGAACAACCGAATGAGAGATGATTCAAGAGTATGGGATAATTTCATGTAGGCAATTTCAATTCGGAGCAAAAATGACATTTGTGCCGTACGCTGCACCATTCTATAATCAGGGATGTTTTGAGCATATATTTTCCAAGCCCATGGAGATACAGAAGGATGTTTAGCCGAGACGGAGCTGGTGAAAGCATAAGAATCCGAACAAGTGAAATAATAGGGAAATACAGAGCCACCTGGGTTAAGAAAATACATCAATGCAAGCACTCTCCCGAGAATGAAGAGAAGAGATGGTAGTAAGATATTTAAGCACCAGTGTGCTGGGTGAAAAGAGTTCGCACATTGTACATGTGATGCCTAACCATACCTGGAAAATTACTACATTCATCAACGTATATGTGCACGGGGAATAAGGACAAATAAGATTTAGGAGTAGTGGCTTTGGTTTATTTTAGGAAGCCAAGCGGTGGAACCGCCTGCCATTATGCAGAGTTGATGATAGAGGAAACGAACAGCAGAAGATGGGACATTCGTGGAGGTTGTGTCCAGGTAATTAGTCTTTACTTGAACAGTAATTAGATTAATTAGCTCGGAGTTGATTGAGTACGAGGCGTTGTATTTTGTTGTGCAATCTGCTGAGATTGCAAGGTGGGTCTAAACAAGAGTCTTATTTGGAGTTGACTTGTTAGGTCTAACTAGAGTTTTCTTTGTGAGTTCCGTCATCATGCTTTGTGAGTCAACTATGCTGATCTACCCGCAAGTAATTGAACCAATCAATGAGGTGAGCACTTGAAGTCTAAATATGATCAATTACTTTATGCCTTATTTAGCCGGCTCAACACCAACTATCAGTTTAGACACCCCGGGAGATCATACGATCCTCCCTTCGAACCCACCCTCCTTCCTATTGACTAACATGCTTTTTTGCACCCACACGCGTAAATCACCAACTGAGTAATACTCAGTCCAAGATCGAAATTGTGACACGCACGACACTGAAAATTTTTCAGATTTTGATGCCTCGAAAATTTTTCATTCGATATAAATATACTGAAATCCCCCTCCGAATAGGTTTGAAAACTAGTTGTTGATAACATTAAATATGTCTCACAGAAAGTACGAAGCACCAAGACACGGTCACCTTGGATTCTTGCCAAGAAAGAGAGCTGCCAAGCACCAAGGTAGAGTCAAGTCTTTCCCTAAGGACGTCAAGTCGAAGCCAGTCGCTTTGACCGCTTTCTTGGGTTACAAGGCTGGTATGACCACCATTGTCAGAGACTTGGACAGACCAGGTTCCAAGATGCACAAGAGAGAAGTAGTTGAAGCCGCTACTGTTGTCGACACTCCACCATTGGTTGTTGTTGGTGTTGTTGGTTACGTTGAGACCCCAAGAGGTTTGAGATCCTTGACCACCGTCTGGGCCGAACACTTGAGTGACGAAGTCAAGAGAAGATTCTACAAGAACTGGTACAAGTCCAAGAAAAAGGCTTTCACCAAGTACTCTTCTAAGTACGCTTCCGAGGGTGCTGATGTCGAGCGTGAGTTGGCTAGAATCAAGAAGTACGCTTCTGTTGTCAGAGTTTTGGCTCACACCCAGGTCAAGAAGACCCCATTGGCCCAAAAGAAGGCCCACTTGGCTGAAATCCAAGTTAACGGTGGTTCCGTCTCCGACAAGGTTGACTGGGCCAAGGAGCACTTTGAGAAGACTGTCTCCGTTGACTCTGTCATTGAGCAAAACGAGATGATCGACGTCGTCGCCGTCACCAAGGGTCACGGTTTCGAGGGTGTTACCCACAGATGGGGAACCAAGAAGTTGCCAAGAAAGACCCACAGAGGTTTGAGAAAGGTTGCTTGTATCGGTGCTTGGCATCCAGCCAACGTTGAGTGGACTGTTGCCAGAGCTGGTCAAAACGGTTACCACCACAGAACCTCTATCAACCACAAGGTTTACAGAGTCGGTTCCGGTGACAACGAGGCTAACGGTGCCACTGAGTTTGACAGAACCAAGAAGACCATCAACCCAATGGGTGGATTTGTCAGATACGGTAACGTCACCAACGACTTTGTCTTGTTGAAGGGTTCTATTCCAGGTATCAAGAAGAGAGTTGTTACTTTGAGAAAGTCCTTGTACGTTGACACCTCCAGAAGAGCTTTGGAGCAAGTCAACTTGAAGTGGATCGACACTGCTTCTAAGTTCGGTAAGGGTAGATTCCAGACCCCAGCTGAAAAGCACGCCTTCATGGGTACCTTGAAGAAGGACTTGTAAAGAATTAACAATGAGAGTTGTTGATTGGTTGAGTAGTTAGTAAAATAAATACGAAACTTGCATTATTGTAGATGAATATGGATAAGTAAAACAAGTGAACTTTTGCCTTGTGTTGGTGAAAAATTATTTGTGCGATGGCCTGTTGATTAATGGGGGAGGAGACTGCTGTAGGCGAGGTGAAGTAGTATAGTCAAGAAAGAATGAGAAACGAACACTTCTCAACTTGAAAAGTACACTGCCCTATTGGTGCAGACTAGCATCTTAATGTATTTTGAATCTTCATGGACAGTATCAGTTTGATGAATCTACGTAGCGATTCTTAACATGAATAAGTGGGAATGGAATATTACAGATAGATTGAAAGCATGTATATTGGTTCTAAATTTCAACCACCCTCAACAACGTAAACTCTACTCCACGACTCTTTCCTGCACTCTGACTCTTTCCCCCGACTCTCCCATTACTGTGCTCGTGAGATCATAGTTCATGGTAGCGCACCCACAAAAAAATTTATCAACCTCATCTCATCTTAAAAGCATCACCGTCAATGTCATCTAGCAAACAGAAGATAGCTCTTGTGAGGAATGCCACATTACCTGGGCAGACTACTCCTGAGCAGAGGTACTGGAGAGGTTACACCAATCCTCAATTGGTGAAGGAAAACCATCCTATAACACACATCCATTTCAACCCTGCATCGCCAAATGATTTTGCAGTAACGAGTTCTACAAGAATCCAGGTATTCCTGTCAAAGACCCGTCAAGTGGTCAAGACCTTTTCGAGGTTTAGAGATACAGTTTACAGCGGAGAATACAGGTACGATGGTAAACTTTTGGTGGCTAGTGACGCATCTGGGTTGGTGTCCATTTATGACAGTTACCAACCTCGTAATATATTAGTGAGTTTGAGTCCTTCCTCGCACCCTACACATGTTGCCAAATTCCATGCAACCATAGGAAACCAGTTGGTTACCGGGTCGGACGATAGAGTGGTGCGTCTCTATGATATCTCACAGACAACTAAAGGACCTATTTTACAGTTGGACGATTCGTACCACAGCGATTATATTAGAAGTGCCAGTTTCATACCAGGAAACCCCAACTTGATAGCTACTGGATGCTACGATGGAATGGTGCGGATATTCGACACAAGAAACTCAAGCGGACAACAGATGATTGCACTGTTCAACCAACAGAATCCTGTAGAAGACGTTTTGGCGATTTCTCCAACTACATTAGTATCTGCTGGTGGACCTGTGGTGAAGATCTGGGATTTGTCTAGAGGATCTCAAATACACGAGTTGAATAACTTTACCAAATCAACAACCACATTGCACGACACAGGCGATCGTGGTTTGTTGGTCGGATCGCTTGACGGACATGTGAAAATCTTTGACTACACCACCTCGAACTGGGACGTGAAGTTTGGATGGAAGTTCGGTTCGGGTGGTGTGTTGAGCTGTGCTGTGTCTCCAGGTATGAACAACCATAAGCATTTCGTCACTGGTTTGACGTCTGGATTGATCTCAATCAGAACCAGAAAAACCGAGCCTACTGTTCAGCAGGGAGTGAAACAGGAACGTACCAAAGCCTACGGTAGAATGATGAGAGGTAAAGACTACACAGGAGATGAGGAGCACCGCATTGTTAACGCAACCACACACCAAACAAAAAAATTGAAACCTTTTGAAAGACACTTGAACTCTTTCAGATGGGCAGAAGCATTGGACGCAGCCTTTGTGCCAGGCCTCCAAAAAGAAGTCACTGCAACAGTGCTCAATGAATTGAAGAAGAGAGGAAAAATTAGAATTGCATTGTATGGAAGAGATGAAATATCGTTGTTGCCAATCTTGCAGTGGTTCACAAGGACTTTGGACGACACCAGATCAATCAACATTGTGTGTGATTTCCTTGCCATTATATTAGAGATGTACGGACCTCTCATCGACAAATCGGTGGACCTTGAAGAAGCGTTTGCCAATTTGTTGAAGAGGATCAACTTGGAGGTGAGAAAATGCAAAGAGTCCAATGAGATTGCGGGGATGTTGGAGTTGTTGACGGTATAAATAATAGAAGTTGGAAGAACAGAGTTGTAGTCGTAGAAGAAGATTTTTGGATGTGCTTAAATTACTATGAACAGCTTAATAAGAGAAATTCATAGTAAGCTTTTACGACTGTCTAGACTACTTTTCATTCTATAAACTATACATCTGAGCAACATAGTTCTGGAAGTGTGGGCAAATGAGATTAATCTATTATTTAGTTCGTATTTCGTATGGAGTCGTTGTGTTTTTTGTGAGCGATTCGTGAGTTGCGAATGTCTGCAGTGGAGGCAAGGTCTTCAGGCTCTTTGTTGCAGTGATTCGGCTTCCTTGCTGCCTATAATACAGATATAATGTTTTTACGATTTGTGTTCGTAAACCAGGAGCTTTACCATCTCCTTTTCTTCTTCTTCTTCCCAATATACTCAAGTTTACAAGTATCAGAACAAAACCACCTCGAAACCAATTGTTGTGATTTCTGGAGTCCAACGCATTTGTAGTGAAACCAGACACCGTTCTTACATCCCTTATAGTCACACGCAATCATTGGTCCAAAGGATCCTTGTTTACAGAAGCAATACTCCACTTCTTCTTCTGAAATTTCTTCTTCATCTTCATCCTCAGGATCCACCTTAGGTGCTTTCTTTGATTCTGTCTTTTCAGGTTTCCTCTTCTCTTTTTTCACTTCTTTTGCCACCTTTAGGGCTTTTTTCTTCTTACTTTGTTCCAACTTCTTCCGCTGGATCTCCTTGTGCATTTTGATCTTGAGTTTGTTGTCTTCTTTTGGGATCTTTAATATGAGTTTCAAGCCAGCGCCTGTTTCCTTGTTTGTGGCTGCTTCCTTGATATGTTTCTCTTCCTCTTCCACAGCTTCTTTATGGGATGCTAGAGGATTTTCCTCATAATGCTTCTTTAATTGTTCTTCCAACTCGTCTTGTTGGGCTGCATCTATTTTACCATTTGCAGTCTGTTCTAGTTGTTCAATTTCGTCGCTCAAGTATATTCTGTGTGTGATCAACTGGTTCTTCAACGCTTTTGCCTCCTGAATGGACTCCGACGAGTATCTTGCTATGGCTCGTCGTATCTCGACTATATCTTGTAGCTTTGTATTCTGTCGGTCACCTTTCTGTATCTGTGAGAAAATCTCATCTAGTCGAGTTTTCAACTTATCAATTGCTATATTACATGACTGGACAAACCAGATAGACCGAATGACGTCACAGGGTAGATGATCCACAGTGGATATGAATGGTTTTCGAATGGAAGCATCCATATTGGACTCTACTATTTGTCTCTGGTCTTTGATGTTTTTTTAATCTTCTGTTTTCGGTCCCGATTGGGAGAAGCCGCACACAGATCATTAGGCATGCAGGATCGGAATTTTAATGGGTATACGTCGGGTTCGGTGGTGTATGATGAGCGATGAGCTCTGGTTAATGAGTGGTTGTGATTCGGCTTATCACAACTTGCTTGATTGTGTTTTTGTATACATGTTACAATTTTTAATTGCAACTGAGTGGGAACTTCTTAGGAATATCGTGTTCATCATTTTGAATTGAGGGATACTACAGAGCCTGGTCACGGTAAGATCTTGTGTTTCTTTATTGTTGATTCACACAATGAAACGGATTAGCTACTGACAAAGTTCAACCGCAAGAAAAGATGTGGTGGAAAAGTCAAACTCTCAAACATATCATTCCAGAGGAGAAGCTGAGAGGAAAATGAAGATTGAGCTACTTGATGTTGATGGGGCCAGCTTAACTCATGAATTGCAAGAGAGGAGCAGAAAGAAGAAGCACTCGTTTATTTAAACTAGTTAAGACATCGAAAATATGTAGTGACGTTCAGTACTTGGTAGGTACATCCAAAATACAAACTCAGATCCAATCATATCAACGCTCAGGCAGTCATTTCTGGGTACTTCTGAACCTTTTTCTTTGCACCCAACTTCGAAATAGTTGCTACCTCATCGTCGCTCAACTCGAATCCGAAAATGTCCAAGTAACTGCTCATTCTTTCAGGACGATTAGTGGTAGTAATTGCAGCGATTCCTTGCTGGTGAACCCATCTCAAAAGGATCTGCGCCTCAGTCTTGCTGTGCTTGTCAGCAAGAGTCTTAAGGTACGGTGCTAACTCGCTGTTATCTGGTTGAGACGTGATAGGAGCCAAGGTGCTGTAAGCAGTCACCAAAATATCATTCTTCTTGCAGAATTCAACTACACCTTCAGTCTGGTTTTGCAAGTGAGGAGAAAATTCAATCTGGTTAACCGCAGGCTTGTACTTTGGGTTTGAATCCAAGATCTCCTTCAATGCTTCGGTACTGAAGTTGGAGACACCAATTGACTTGGCCAAACCCTGATCCTTCAACTCCTCAAGGTATTTCCAAGCCTCAATCAAGGTATAGCCATGGACTTCTTTCTTGATGTGCTGAGAGTGCAACAAGTACAAATCAACATAATCAAACTTGAAGCGTTCAAGCGAGGCCTCCAAACTCTCTCCAGGAGTTTTGAAAGTCGACTTGTAGCTGAAGTCTTTTGGAGGAGTGAAGAACTTATCTGTGACAAACAAGTCACTTCTCGTCTTGCCTGACAGAGCGATTCCAGCACCCAATTCTTGGTTGGTGTTGTAGGCCTCGGCTGTATCGAAGTGAGTAAACCCAGCTTGGATTGCGTCTCCAACTGAGGTGATGCAAGCCTGGTTGATAGTAGGATCGAAGATCTTAAACCATCTTGTGCCAACGCCGTATGCAATAGCAGGAATAGAGTTACCGTCTGATAATTTGAATGACTTCATTGTGATGTGTGAGATTGTTGAATGGTGAACTAAGAGGATGTCCTTCAGCTTAAATACTAGGTTTTCATTTTGTGCTCCTCGCTTTTCGCAGCCAAAATCATATTTCCGGTGGCGAACCCCGGAAATGCGATTTGAATGCAAACCCAACGCATTCAAACGATTACAGTTCGTGGAAGTGACATGTCATGAAATCTCAAAAATAATACCTTATTGAAGGTCTTGCTGCCCTAGGCTGAACTCTAAAGGAGGATAAGTAGCGTATATAAACTAGGTAGGTCATGTATTGAATTGCAGCCATAGATAAATCTTTACAGTAGGAAAGTAAAACCTTCAAGCCAAAACGAAATTACATGGTATTATCTATTTACATTTCTTTATACAGTCAACCACCTTGATCTTATGTACACTCAAAGACCACTTCATCTTCCACAGAATCAACACTCTGGATCTTGATGTTCTCACCTTCTATGATATCTCCAACTTTGATTTCCTTGAAAAACTCAGGCTCATCTCCAAGTTCCAACTTACACAGTAAGTTATTGAATCCCAAAAAGTCAACACTGACGAAGCTGCCGTTCTTAGGACTGGACTTGACCAACAATCTGTAGGGAATTTTGTCGCTGTCAGGGATTTCACCACGGTTCAACATCTCCGTATACTCTTTCAAAAACACACCTTCCCAGAACTTGTTTGAAAACTTTTGAGCCCAAGAGTTCACAGCTTCCATGCTCTGCAAATGATCCCCTATGAATTGCATCTCGTGGTCAGGGACTGATTCTTCAAACGTTTGGCCATTTTCCTTCAACAAGTAGTCCTCTATTTTCCAATGATTGAGAATATCTGAGTACCGTCTCAAAGGCGAAGTGACGTTAGTATAAGAACTTACACCCAAAGATTCATGAGGCTTCGAAAAGGTACTTGTTTTTGCTGAAGTCAAAATGGAAAACAACTTGCTCAAATCCTCCTCGCTTAGTTTCGCCTCCCCACCATTCATCATCTTGGTGATTTTCTTTTTGACAGTTGGGTGCAAATTCATGGCTTGTGTTCTGAAAATCGTCCTGATTCCATGCTCGCCAGCAAATAAGGCTGTCGCATGGTTGGCAAGAATCATTAACTCAGAAACGAGCGTTTGCGACTTGGAATCGCGACTTTGAGCACTGTTTCCTGAAATTTTGATAACCTTGTTTGAGTTTGCTGGACGTAGCTCATACCCATCTGAGTTTTTACTGAACTTGGAGGTACTAGTTTCATCAGTCTGCTCAACTTTAACAACACCACTTGGAACTTCGAATTGAACTCCACCTCCAACAACAATTCGGTACTTGTTGAAGATTGTCGCAAGTCTATAAAGTTTATGCAAGTTATCAAAGTGAACATCTCCACTTTTACCATCTTCTTCAAAGGCTTTTATCAACTTCACATCAGATAGCACTTCGTTGACTCGTGCGTAGGTGAACTTTGAAGGGAAGTTACTAGCAGTTACCACTTTAATGGAAATGGTTGTTGATATTTCATCATAAATGTTTTTCAAAGATGGCTTGCTAAGCAGAGACTCAACAGTCAGATCAATTGCACTCTTCCTTACTTTATATTGAACAACAAACAGTCGGGTGTCCTTACCGTCAACCCCTAATCCTGAAATTTTTGAGATGTACTTTGGCAACATCAAGGACGCCTGCTCTGGCAAATACGTAGTTCTTCCCTTGGTGAATGCAAACTCGTTCAAAATAGATCCAGGTTTTATGAAGGAAGATGGATTTGCGACATGAGTGGATATAACGTAGTTGTCACCTTCTTCATGGATTGATATTCCGTCATCGATCTCATGTGCTGTGGGAGAATCAATGCAGTATATTGGGATACTTTTGTCGAAAGACTGTCTTATTTCTGTAAGTCGATCTTGTTGATAAAAGTCATCGTCCACACCCAAATTCCCATTAGCATCGATATAATCATAATACTCCTTTGATAACTCAGACTTCATCGAGGTATTAGCACCAGGGATCTTCAACGATCTCGACCAAAAGACGGGGTTTTCGAACACATTCCCTTCACTCTTCTTTGCAACCTCCAAGTCGTTGAGTAGCTTGTAAGCTCTTGCACGAGAATATTCGTACGAATACCCAATGTCGCCAGGATTGGCACCAGTTGCCTCATCAACAAGACGGACAATCGCAACCAAGTTGCTTTCAGCTGCATAGTCATTAGTGAAATTACCAATCACGTAGTCTTTAATCATCTCGATTATTTGATCATAAATCTGTGGTTTGGGAACAGGTTTTGAATACCTGGTTGGATTGATGATAGAGAGACAGTAGTCAACGAAGCCCTGAGTAGATTCTTTCATGTACTCGACAGACTGAGACACGTTGCTTGAGTTTTTAGTCGGAATAAGGGTGACACTAGTTGGGCTTGATCCCAGCACATGATGGTCTATTTGGTACAACCTTGGATGCTTTCTAAGAGCATTGATAAATGCTAAGACCTTGGAAACATGGTAGCTTTGATGTTCGAAGTTTTCAGGCCGTTTATAGTTCGCATACTTCTGGCTGCAAGGTAAATCACTTACAAAATGCTGATTGAACGTGTACACGAGGTGCATTAATTCAAAAATGGAGAACGTTCTTGGAGAGTTTAACACGTCCCCACTTTCATCGTACTGAAGAATTTTGTGAAGTTGTTCCAAACGGTTGGTCACTTTGAATGTTTCGTCATGTGCTTTAATGGAGATATCTGTCAAGGCAGGACCAAAAAATTGCCTTGCAGCCACCGGGACTTGATAGGTGTTAACATTGCTGTTTGTTAAAAACTGTGAGGATGCCAGCGATACCAAGAAGTCCTTTGTTTCATTTGAGGTTTCATTCAATTGGTCGTTTCGTTTAGGATCTTCAGATTGGATTTCTTTAGGTAACGCTTTGACAGATCGTGAAAACTTATCGTCTGAGATTCCTATGGGTGCCATATCAAGGTACTTTGTTTCTAACTGAACGAAGCTCTTTAGTATGCTATGAAATCTCAGGGGCACAACTGAAGGAAATCTTAGTTTGATGGAAGATTTACTTGCGTAAACGATCTCACCTTCATCGTTGATGAAGGTGTAACATTGTTGTGTAATGTCTGAAGGTGCACCCACAACGAGGAAAAATGTGAGACCGTCATTCTTCAAGGTTACCAAATCACCGATAGCTAGTGATTCGTTAATGGTTTTTGGTGTCAATGTTGCTTTTCTTATGAATGATAGGATTTTCTCTGCCCATGCCATAGTCTCAGAAGTACCTTTGTCTAGACCCTCTACAGTTTGGAATGTACTGCTAGCATCTACCAGGTCACTATCTCTACCTTTTTTTGTCTTTCTCTCTAGCTTTGCTTCCCAGGCTTCCACAAGAATCTCCTTCCAACTTTCAGAAGCCAAATGAAACCTCTTGTTGGTTCTCTCTGTTGCTTCTTTCTTGATGTCAGCGAATAATACATGGTTAGGTAATTTGAGATTAACTCTGGAATTAGAAGGATCAAACAAATGATCGTCATTCTTCTTAGATTTAGCAACGATGTTTCGTATAGCGTCCATCTTTTCCTTCAAAGATTCACCATCAACCAAGTTTGGTTTCTTCTGTTGGTACTTTGATTTCAATTCTGAATACGAAGTCTTAAAGGTCGAGTTCGACCGTACATTTCCAACTCGCTGCTTGGCTTTATCAAACCTCTTCAGGCGTACGAACACACGATTCATTCGTGCTTTGATCATCACCTTCAAAATGTTAAATTCTTATACTGGGTTATGTAAGGTATTACATAACTACAGATGAGCATTACATAACACACACGTGATCTTTCATCTGTATTTATTTGAACGCGTTCCATAACAAACACAGGCAGCAGTGATGAAGGTTGAGGAGTTGATTATAGACGGGTTCAAGTCGTATGCCACTCGTACCGTGATCTCTGGATGGGATCATCAATTCAATGCTATTACTGGTTTGAATGGTTCGGGAAAATCTAACATCTTGGATGCCATATGTTTTGTCTTGGGTATTGCTTCTATGACTACTGTGCGTGCTTCGAATTTACAAGACTTGATCTACAAACGTGGTCAGGCCGGTGTCACCAAGGCAAGTGTGACGATTGTTTTCAATAATAATGAAATATCCAAATCGCCTATAGGGTTTGAAAACTGTGCCACCATTAGTGTTACGAGGCAGATCATTCTTGGAGGTTCGTCCAAGTATTTGATCAATGGACATAAGGCACAGCAACAAACAGTTCTTAATTTATTCCAATCGGTCCAGCTAAACATCAACAACCCTAACTTCTTGATCATGCAGGGTAAGATCACCAAGGTGCTCAACATGAAACCTCTCGAAATCTTGTCTTTGATTGAAGAAGCAGCGGGAACCAGAACCTTCGAGGAACGCAAAGATAAGGCACAGAAAACAATGGCCAAGAAGGAGGCCAAGTTGATAGAAATAAGAAATCTCCTTAAGGAAGAAATAGAGCCCAAATTGGAGAAGTTACGAAATGAAAAGCGTAACTTCTTGGAATTCCAACAAACGCAGATCGACTTGGAAAAGCTTTCGAGAATTGTTGCTGCCCATGACTATTTAAACTTGTCCAAGAAGTTCACGAACCACCTGAATTTCTTGTCGCAACATGAATCTCGACTTGCAGAGTTGAACTTTGAGATTGAACGATTGAATATTGAAATCAACAACTTGAATGATGACTTGAACCAAGTGAAGAAACAAAGAGAATCAGAAGCTAATAATGATGGGAAAATCAAGGACTTGGAACAAAAGGAGCAACTATTAAGCAATGAAATCACAAGATTGACAACTTCAAAAGATATCACGCAAGACAACTTGAGAGATGAGAACAATAAACTCATCAAGGTACAACAACAAATTAAAGATATACAAACCCTTTTAGAAACAAACTTACAAAACTATTCCAACTATGAATCGATATTTAATGAGTCCAATGGAAAATTGAATTTGTTGAAGGAGGAGTTCAACAAGAAGGAGGAGCTTCTTTCGACATTGTCTACGGGAGTTTCATCAGATGGAAGCGTGAGTACAGGATATACCTCACAGCTTAACGAGGTGAAGGAAAAACTCAACAGCGCAACAACATTCATCCAGAAATCCAACTTAAAGATTGAACATTTACTGAAACAGATTCAGAATGACGAGATCAAGTTGACAAAGGCAAGGGCCGAAAATGCAGCGTTGCTTGAAAGTACTGCGAAGTACAAGGAAGATATTTACGAACGGGAAGTGGAACTCAACAGCAAATTAGGATTCGAACCAACCAAAGTAGTCAATGATTTGAGACTTCGAGAAGGAACACTTTCCAATAAAAGTCACAAATTGAAACAAGAATTACATTATATGGAAAGAGATGTTGGAAACATTGGATTCAACTATCTGAGACCACATGCGCAATTTGACGATTCGTTGGTACGTGGTATAGTGGCACAACTTTTCAACTTGCCAACTTCGTCAGACAACAAGGCATTAGCGTTACAAATTTGCGCAGGGAACAGGTTGTATAACGTTGTTGTGGATAACAGTGAGGTTGCTTCTCAGTTACTTGAGCGCGGACAACTCAAAAGGAGAGTTACTATCATTCCATTAGACAAGATTAGTGCTAGATCTGTTGAACCACGTATTGTTGAATATGCGAGAGAGCTAACTCCAAATAAGGTGGAGCTTGCGTTGAACTTGATCGACTTTGAAGGAGAGTTGTTGAAAGCCATGGAATACATTTTTGGAACCACCTTCATCTGCAATGATCCCCACACAGCAAAGACAATCACCTTTGACCCAAAAATCAGAACGAGATCGATTACTTTAGAGGGAGATGTGTATGACCCAGAAGGTAATTTATCTGGAGGATCACGTAAAGGGGGATCATCGATTTTACTCAAGATTCAAAAGTTCAACAATTTGAATCTGGAACTCACCAAAGTGCAAGGAGAATTGGAGCAGGTGAGGCAGGAGTTGGGACGAGTTGAGCAGTTGGTGAGCAGCACAAAGTCTATACAGAACGAAATTGACTTGAAGAAGTACGAATTGTCGTTGTTGGAGAAGAAGTTGGAGAACAATCCGTCATCCATGATATTGAAAACATACCAAGTCAACGAGAATGAGATCATGACGCTTTCAGCTAAGATTGCAGAAGAGCAGCAAAACTGTGCATTGTATCAAGAGGAGATCAACAAGATCAGCAAAGACATCAGCGAGTTTCAGAACGACAAGGGAAGCAAATTGAAAGGTTTGAAGAAAGAGATTGTTGAGATGAAACGACTTGTACAATCTAAACAGCAGGAGTTGGAACGTCAAACAGACAAGTACCAACAAATGCAAATCGACAATGAACAACAAAAGTCTGAATTGAATACATTACAAGATGTTCTCAAGACAAGCACCTCGAGCATTGAGGAGATGAATATTCTGGTGCAAACTTCTGTTAGTAAAATACAGGAGCTGACGGAAAGATTAAACATTTGCAGGGCAGAACTTGAGGAGGAGAGAACTAACTTGCTTAGCTTGGACGACGAAATCAATGAATTGATTCAAATCATCAAGCAGAAGAACGAAGTGATTGGTAATTCCAAGTTGGAGATTCAAAAGTTGACGCATGAGTTAGAGAAGTCGGAAGGAATTACGGCCAGTCTCAAGAACAAGTTGGACCAGATCATCCAAGAACACGACTGGGTGACGGACAGCAACATTTTGGACAACTTGATTCTGCAGTACCGCAACATCAACTTAGAAGAGAGTTATGCACAGTTGGAGGCGTTGGACGAGAAGTTCCAAGGAATGAAACGGAAGGTGAATGTGAATATCATGAGCATGATCGACAATGTGGAGAAGAAGGAAACACTGTTGAAGCACATGGTGAAGACGATTGAGAAGGACAAGAGCAAGATTGTGAACACTATCGACAAGTTGAATGGATACAAGCGAGACACCTTGAACACAACTTACCAAAAGGTATCTGTAGACTTTGGTCAGATCTTTGCTGATTTGCTTCCTGGGTCGTTTGCGAAGTTGGTCAGTGTGGACATGATGGATGTTACTAAGGGGCTTGAAGTGAAGGTGAAATTGGGAGAGGTGTGGAAGGAGAGTTTGGTAGAGTTGAGTGGAGGACAAAGATCTCTTATTGCGTTATCATTGATCATGGCCCTCTTGCAATTCAAACCTGCACCAATGTATATTTTAGACGAGGTTGATGCGGCGCTTGACTTGTCGCATACACAAAACATCGGGCACTTGATCAAGACGCGATTCAAAGGTTCACAGTTTATTATTGTTTCGTTGAAGGAGGGGATGTTCACAAATGCAAACAGAGTGTTTCGGACGAGATTCCAGAATGGTACTTCTGTTGTTTCCGTGATGTAGTTGTGTGCATTGTCAAGGAATTAAAGAAAGAGTGTGGAGTTTGAAATGAACAAGATTATTGTATTGTGAGTGGGCTGAATGAACTGTAAATAGGCTAGACGTATTATGAAAAGGATGTGCTGTGAAAAGGCTGAATGGTAGGAAGTAGAACGGCAAATGCAGCAGGTTTATCGTAAATGGAGACAATCTCTTCTTAGTGCACGAAGTGAATTTAGTGCTACTGAGATAGATAATTATACCCAATTAGGATGGGTACATGCACAAGGATCACATTTACGTTGATCTACGATGGGAACATTGACGTGCAAAGAGACTACAGGATTCCAAATGCACGAAGCCACTATGTGACCTTCATGGGGCTTTGCTTGGTTGCTATCTCTACTCGTATTCTAAAAGGACTTTTACACGTGACTTGTGGTTAAAGAAGGCATAAGATGGCAGTAGATGGAAGAAGATGACAGTAGAATGACAGGTTAACTAGTCCATTCTTTTAGGGGGTATTTTGACTGGCGAATAGAGTACCAAGAATTTAAAGAAGAGCAAGTAATAAGATCAATTCTGAAGATCAAAATTTCGGAAAGTGTAGTCGTAACAAATCTACGAATTTCAAACTTCTTCATCTGAAAGACGTGGCTCAGATGGATGTTCATCGTGAACTACAGACAAACAATAGAGCAGATCAGAGTCGACTCTGATCAGCCTAATCATTAGTGCACTATTTTTTAAACGGCTCCAAACATATGTAATCCCTAGCTCTACACGTCTAATTAATTTGTAGTCAACGATCCATTCTCATCACGACGATTTTTTAGGTTTTCGACTGTTGAATTTTTTGTTTGTTGAAAAAAAAATCATAACACGTTCAAAGAACCTGAACACCTCCATCGCTACCGAGAAGTCGATCGAGACTAGACGCCTGTGATTGATTCGTATAGACCAGCCGGCGTGATAGTAGTGCTTTTCCAGTTCATTCAATCCGTATATTCATTTTAGGGCTCAGATCATTAAAACCCAATTACACGGAAGCCAAAGACAGCTTATTTGGATTAGCAAAGACTATTGTTGATTCCTTGATTATTATTGTTTATCTGATATTATTGACTAGTCTTGGTTATCACTCAGGTGTTATTATTGATCTAGTGTTACTGATCAGTGTTTCCAATCTGTGTTATTGATCAAGTACTGTTGATCTATTATCAGAAGTTATCGTTGGGATCGAATATCATTGATTCTAATTGATTATTACATCTACAACTCATCCAGAATAGATGGCGGTTTCAGTGCAAATGACTCCGTACGATTATGAGGAGAAACCTCGAGGAGCAGGACATAAACACAAGGCACTGGAGAGTGGAATAAGTTTCAAGAGCACCACAAAGCGTGTTTTCACCACGGCCAAGACCAAGTTGATAGCATTAATCGCGACCTTTGTTGTCGTGCTATCTCTCATAAGGATCGGCTTCTCGTACTATCTGACTGCCTTGTATGCCCCCGACTTTAGCGGAATATCGCTGGTGCAGTACTTTGACTTGGGTCACTATGTTGGAAGCGCCAATGGGTGGCAGTACGAGGAACGCGTGTTGTTCTGTGTGCCCTTGAGAGATGCCGCAGCACACTTGCCCATGTTCTTTGGGCACATGAAGAACTTGACATACCCACACAACTTGATCGACTTGGCATTTTTGGTGTCTGACTCCCTGGACGACACCATGGGCGAGCTCAAAAGACATTTGAACGAAGTGCAGAGTGACCCCAACAGCAAGATGCACTTTGGCGAAATTGAAATATACGAAAAGGACTTTGGGCAGGTGATTGGACAGGGGTTTTCCGACCGTCACGGTTTCGCAGCGCAGGGGCCCAGACGTAAGTTGATGGCACGCGCACGTAACTGGTTGTGGACGGTTGCAATCAAACCATACCACTCGTTCGTGTACTGGAGAGACGCAGATGTGGAGACTGTTCCACGGACGATTTTGGAGGACTTGATGCACCACGACAAGGACGTGATCGTGCCCAATGTGTGGAGACCATTGCCAGACTGGTTAGGTAACCAGCAACCGTACGACTTGAACAGTTGGCAGGAGTCTGACGGAGGGTTGCAGTTGGCCGAGACGTTGGACGAGGACGCGTGTATTGTGGAAGGGTACGTTGAGTACCAGACATGGAGACCGCACTTGGCATACTTGAGAGACCCCTACGGAGACCCTGAAGTGGAGATGGAGTTGGACGGCATTGGGGGTGTGTCTATCTTGACCAAGGCGCGCGTGTTCCGCACAGGATCGCATTTCCCTGCCTTTTCGTTTGAGAAGCACGCGGAAACCGAAGCTTTCGGTAAGTTGAGCAAGAACATGGGGTACCTGGTAATCGGGCTCCCGCACTATGTGATCTGGCACATTTATGAGCCGTCGTCGGACGACTTGAAGCACATGGAGTGGATGGCGTTGGAGGAGGTCAGACAAAAGGAGCAAGCCAAGATCAAGAAGGTGTACGATAAGATATGGGATAAGGCGTTTGACGACGTGCAGGATAGTTGGCAGCGTGAGCGTCTGATGTTCTTGAAGAACACGGACATGTCGGGGTTGAGAGATGTGAGTGTCGACTGGAGCGGAGTGGACGAGTGGAAGTTGGATGAAAAGAAGATTGAGGGGGATAGACTAGCAGAGTTCAACCCTTAGGGAATTATCTTCCATTAGAGCTTGTGAATTTTAAGGAAGCTTCATTGATTTAGTGTTTCTTAGATTGAGAATGCTTCTTTGATTGAGAATGCTTCTTTGAGTTCTTTGAAGATTCTCTGAAGAATTCTTCGAATTTTTCGTTCATCCCGATAGAAAACCACAGACCCATCTGTGGACAGTACAGTCATACCAGCTCGGTCAACCTGTTCTATAGCATGTATTATTCATTGAAAGAAACGCCGCTCAAGTGGCAAAAGCAATACCCCTAAGCGTAGATATAAATAGGACTCGGTGAAAAGCAGATCAACCTTTAAGCTTGTCGGCGAGCAAGAGGCACCAACCAAGGCCTTGGATCGTCTGTCCAACAACCAATTGCGTCCTCGATTCCACACTTTTTTCGAGTGAGTTGATATGCTCAGATACGCTATATTGACGTATGTTTGCGGAAGCCTCAAAAACGATGATTTAAGTATTGCGTTGTGGGTCTTTGCTGTGCACCAACGAGCCTCGAACTAAGAGAGCTGCAGAGGTTGTCATGTCCCCAAGTACATCCGGCCATAGTAGCGAAAGCATGTCGTACGTGGGGGTGTCTGATCCGTCATAGGGGGGAAGTTAGACTTTGAGAGCGGGATCTTCTAAAAATAGAGGACAAAGGTGTGTCTGGAGGGCTAGACCTTCAGGTAAATCGATTCCACAAACTAGGGGAGTCATCTGATGAGCCCGCTAGGTACGATAAGATGCGAGATCGAAATTAAGGTTGCGACGCATCCGAGTCAGTTGAGTGCGGTCTAGAACTCTCGTTTGTATCAATGGGTACTTTATGCATACAGATTTAACATAAGATACGATTCGTTTGTACGTGGGGCAGATGGGGGTTCGAGTCTCCTTGATTTCACCGATGACGAAATGGCAGATTTATTTTTGGACCCCAGGCCTCGATCAGAGGGGAGATAGGTCTAGAAGGGTGGATGGAAGTAAATTGGAATTGGATCAAGAATTTGATATCCTCCCTCATCAAATTAATTACCTCTGATAAAAATTACCTTTGAAGTATTACCTCTCGATATAATTAGTAATAATAAAACTTTTCAGAACTTGTTTCACCAACGCCATTGGAATGCACATTCTCCAGCAATTCACTACGAGTTAACCTTTTGAATATACTTTGCAATGGGTGAATATTGAGTGTTGGTTCTCAGTTGATAACATTAGCGAGAGATATCCGAGGAACCCTCTGTGGCACAGAGTCGGAACTGGGACCTTCTCGAATGTACAACGTTACACAAACCTAAATATTATACATGCTCGTGGAATGTTGGATCATCAATTCAACGGAATGGAAGTTTATCAGGAAGAGAGGAGTAGTGAAAATCTTGGGGAAGTCGAGGCAGAGGTTAGGATAATCTTTCATTCTTGGCTTGTACAACTAATTTCATGTTCTAGTTTAGAGGTGAGTGGTATGTAGTGGTATGTTGTTTCAGAATCACTGTAGACAACCCAATAGACACAACCTAGGTAAAATCGAACTGGCTACACTCTCACGCAAGTGATTACAGAAGTATAGTATTAAGGTTGCATTTCAACACCAATGATAAGTTAAGGTTTGGTGGAGGTCGTGGTGCATGGACGTCATATATGAGATTTATTGTATGTCGTAGTTATGGCACATAGATCGAAGCGTTATGAACTATTATTAACCACGCCAGGTGGTAGTCTCCATATTCTGGTACGCAAATTCAAGGTACCATGATTTGTGAATGCTAATACGCAAGATAGGCACCGTAAGGAGCGGTAGCACACCAGGAAATCAAGCCTGGAATTCAGGTCCTTAGACCTAGATTTAAGCTCTTATTGCAAGCACCATGTAGCAGGTCCCGTCACAAAAGTGTCGTAAACTTTTTTCTTCCCACCAACGGTTGGGTGATGCTGCGCTTCATTAAGCTGTATTGGGAGTTACGACGAAGCTTTAGGTTTTGGTGGCGATCACCGATGGGTGGTGGACTGCACCAGCTGGGGCAGAAGCTGCGGCGAGTGACAGCGAGAGAAGAGTGGGTATGTTTCATTCTAATATGTCTCTTTTTTTTGTGATGTCAATTAGCGAGAATTGGGCAGTTAAGCGAGACACAATGAAATTTTCCCATACCAATGGTACAGTAGTCCGCTCCGATGTAGTAAGGATCCCAAAGATAGTGATAGAGAAGTAACATGTTCAGAATTGATTCCGAACCATTTAGCGTGCCTTATGACACCAGGTTTCACTTTTAGTCTTCTCTTGTATGGACTGTTGCCTTCACACCTCTCTTGTGGTTGGTATTTTGCAACCTCAAAAAAATGGAGAACACTTGGGGCAAGGTAACTACTTACTCCACCAACTTTACTGGAATCTCCCGACCCTAGGTATCCAGGTACACAATCGCATCACACACCTTTCCCTACATTTATCTCACCATTCTCTCACCTCTCTGCCACCCGTTGATCAGGGGAATAGGAACTTGAGACCATACTGACGCAAGTTTACCTGGTAACACGTTCTAATTTAAGAACCCAAACCAATTTGCTACTACCCTCTCACCAACTCTATTCAATCGCTTAAGCTCTTAACCAGCCTGAAAAGTTCTGATGACTGACTGAAATTCTCCATTCCCATTCCATGTCCATCCCATCCATTCTCATCCATCATCTACCTCAAACTCTAACTCTATCTCCACGTTCAGAACTTACCACTATACCTTAAAATAACCCGTTGCGCATTCGAAAGACGAGATCCGACCCATCTCCTTTTCTCGCAAATTCCGACCTTCCATACTTTGGCTAAAAAATATCTGCAACTCTTTTTGCAGCTCCCCAAATTCTTATAAATTGGCCCCAAATCTCTTCTTCTCGGTCTTCTAACCACACACATTCTCCCTTTGATATAACAACAAACAATGGTTTCATTGTCTTCACTTGCTGTTGTTGCTTCCTCGCTTGTTTCTTTAGCGTCTTCCAAGGATGTCTACTGCCTAGTTAACGGTGAATCCGTTGCTACTGTGGATTTGGATACAGATAATTGTTTGTTCACGCTCCCAATACTGTTGCCTGTTTCCTATAGGTATGTTTCTTCGGACGACTACGACGCTACCTTCTACTACGCCAGCGTAAACGGTGTCGACAGCTACACTGACATCGCAAACTCTGGAAGACTGATAAGTATCCCGGCAAAAGATTTGTACGGCGGGCCTGGTGCTCCCGTGTTCCAAGTAAATTCAAAGAGCTCTCCTTCCAACATCACCACTCACAACAGGAGAAGATTACCGGGCTACGAAATCAGAAAGAGACAAGATGGCTCCTTTGTTGACAGCTTGAAAAATGGCGGTGGCGATGCCGTGGGAGTAGTACTCTCCGTGGCTGATGCCTCCATTCTGAGTGCTGTTCAGGAAACTAGCACAACAACTACTCTTGCAACGACAATTATCACTATCACTTCGTGTTCTGAAGACAAATGTCACAAAAGCACTGTTCCAGCTACCTTGGGTCCTACCACTGTGACCTTGGTTGATACTACAACAGTTTACACTACGTGGTGTCCAATTACCGATGAGACTTCTCTGTCTTCATCGCCTGGATCGTCCACCGCTCCTTCGTCTTCTGCTCCTGTGACTAGTGGTTCATCTATTTCAAGCGGATCTTCTTCTTCCAGTGAAGCTTCTTCCTCTAGCTTCGTTTCTTCTTCTACTGGACCATCAGTGACTTCACAACCTTCTTCGTCTACTGAACCTTCTGCGTCCACTGAAACTACAAGCACAACCAAGACAATTACCATTACTTCTTGTTCCAACAATGGATGCCTGGAAACAACAGTTCCTGCAACATACGGTCCTACAACAGTGACTGTTAGTGGAACTACTACCGTT
This sequence comes from Kodamaea neixiangensis, assembly GCA_030565385.1. Lineage (NCBI taxonomy): Eukaryota > Fungi > Ascomycota > Pichiomycetes > Serinales > Debaryomycetaceae > Kodamaea > Kodamaea neixiangensis. The sequence goes on from JAJMBT010000036.1 coordinate 141,714, forward strand.
TACACTACTTGGTGTCCACTCACTGATACTAGCAGTACTCCAGGCACTTCGACTCCAGCTTCTTCGACTCCAGCCTCTTCCACCCCTGGGTCTTCAGCTTCAAGTTCTTCGATCCCAAGCTCATCCACCCCAGAGTCTTCAGCTTCAAGTTCTTCGATTCCAAGCTCATCTACCCCAGAGTCTTCGACTCCAAGTTCTTCGATTCCAAGCTCATCTACCCCAGAGTCTTCGACTCCAAGTTCTTCGATTCCAAGCTCATCTACCCCAGAGTCTTCGACTCCAAGTTCTTCGATTCCAAGCTCATCTACCCCAGAGTCTTCGACCCCAGGATCTTCAACTCCAGGATCTTCAGCCCCAGCTTCGTCGAGCTCTATAAGCTCCGTGCCAAGCTCTTCGGTTCCTCTGTCTTCTCCTAGCTCTGTCTCGGAAAGCTCATCTTCTTCGGTTTCCACCACTTCGCCAGCTGTCTCCACAACAACTGATTTCACCACAACAATTGTGACTATTACTTCATGCTCTGAGAACCAATGTCACGAGACAACTGTTCCAGCTACTCCAGGTACTACTACTGTAACCACTAGTGGTGTCACTACAGTTTACACTACCTGGTGTCCTGTGACTCTGGAATCCACAACTCCAAGTTCTTCGACTACTCCAGGTTCTTCGACTCCAGTTTCTTCGACTACTCCAGGTTCTTCGACTCCGGGTTCTTCGACTACTCCAGGTTCTTCGACTACTCCAGGTTCTTCGACTACTCCAGGTTCTTCGACTCCAGGTTCTTCGACTACTCCAGGTTCTTCGACCCCAGGTTCTTCGACTACTCCAGGTACTTCTAGTGCTCCAAGCTCTTCTAGTTCTCCAAGCTCTTCTAGTTCTCCTGGAACCTTGACGACTACAACTGACTACAGTACTACCGTTATTACCATCACTTCGTGCTCTGAGAACCAATGTCACGAGACAACTGTTCCAGCTACTCCAGGTACTACTACTGTAACCACTAGTGGTGTCACTACAGTTTACACTACCTGGTGTCCTGTGACTCTGGAATCCACAACTCCAAGTTCTTCGACTACTCCAGGTTCTTCGACTCCGGGTTCTTCGACTCCGGGTTCTTCGACTCCGGGTTCTTCGACTACTCCAGGTTCTTCGGCTACTCCAGGTACTTCTAGTGGTCCCAGCTCTTCTAGTTCTCCTGGAACCTTAACTACAACAACTGCAACAACTACCACTGTTATCACAATTACATCTTGTTCGGAAAATCGTTGTCATGAAACTACTGTTCCAGCCACCCCAGGTACTACAACTGTAACCACTAGTGGTGTAACTACAGTGTATACAACATGGTGTCCTGTAACTCTGGAATCAACGACATCTACAACGACAAGCACTACACCATTAGTTAGAATTCCATTGGTGCCTACTCCAGTTTCTTCGACACCGGGATCCTCGATTCCAAGTTCCTCAACTCCAGTTTCATCAACACCTGCTTCTTCGACTCCATCGTCAACTCCAGGATCATCAACTCCAGTTTCTTCGACTCCAGGATCTTCTACTCCAGTTTCTTCGACTCCAGTTTCGTCTACCCCAGTTTCGTCTACTCCAGGTTCTTCAACTCCTTCGTCAACTCCAGGATCTTCTACTCCAGTTTCGTCTACTCCAGTTTCTTCGACCCCAGGTTCTTCAACTCCGGTGTCGTCGACTCCGGGCTTATCTACTTCAATAACTACCAGCCCTGGTACTCCAACCACAACCACTGCCACCACAACCACTGTTATCACAGTAACATCTTGTTCGGAAAATCGCTGCCATGAGACTACAGTTCCAGCTACCCCAGGTGAGACAACGGTTACTACTAGTGGTGTTACAACAGTCT